>VMRN01000026.1:3383649-3448778 GCA_010277015.1 Poeciliopsis turrubarensis | reverse complement strand
ATGAATGAATGAATGAATGAATGAATGAATGAATGAATGAATGAATGAATGAATGAATGAATGAATGAATGGATGGACAAACCAATAGAAAAATGGACAAAAGGTTGGACAGACGGATGGACAATAAAGCTGTAGTAAGTCCAGATATTTCTTCAGCGTCGTCTCCAGAGGATTCCTGCCTCCTCATCCCGTCTTTCCTCGATTCGTCTCAGAACGAGCGCTCTCCGGCTCCCACTGAAACATCCCGGCGTTCGCTACACATCCTGTCCAAGCAGAGACGTCGCCGCCAGATCTGGCGACGGGATGACCTCTGACCTCCGGGCTCGCAGGCCGCCGTGGTTCCCGCCTCCAGATCCGACCGCGTCGATAACCATCAGCAGCACAGCGGTGCCTGGTTCGCTATGAGCAACCGGGAGCGACAGATTAACGATGTACCCGTCAATTAGCAGGAGAAATCAATGCTGCCCGTGCTGGCAAGTTCAATTTCTAATGAATGCGTCAAAAGATGGCTGAGAGGCAATTCCAAAAATGGATCAATTCCTGTTGCCCCTCCAGAACCGGGCTCTGTCAACATGTTCTGAAGCCGCAGCAGCTGTGTAGACGCAAGTGATTATAAATGTTGGTGTCAAAGAAATGCAGCGGGAAGGAGGACGACAGAGTAAACTGTGTGTGTGAGGAGACATCTCATTAAGAGCTAAAATAGCTCCACAACACAAGACTCTGTGGACGCAAAGGCCACACGTCAACAAACACACACACACACACACGCACACACACACACTGACGATGATGATGATTCGCTTGTTCTTCAACATGCTATTGCTTTCAAGTGTGTGTTCGTCTGTAGACGTGTGACCCGAGTGCGACTCGAATCAAAGCGCCGCAGCAAAGAGGGGAAGCCGAGTCGCCAAAACAAAGGTGTGCAGACAGCCAGACGGGGGGAGGATTCACTGCGACAGGAGAGAGAGAGAGAGAGAGAGAGAGAGAGAGAGGTTTGGGCTCAGGCTGCGACACCGAACCGAGACGGGCGGGAATTAAACCCGGAGACAGAAAGCAGGTAAAAACGGAAAGGAGCCAAATCACGCATCAGATCTCGGTGCGTCACAGAAACAGACATTAGGTGTCTGTTTGTGCAGCTTCATCATTCTCCACTGCTGTGTCAAAGAAAAAAAAAGTGCATTGTTACCATGGTAACAGCGTTCGGGGTATAATGAGTCTAAACCCAAAACCCCCAGCAAAACAAGAAGAAATTCTTTGACTCTCTACTCGCCTTGCATGCAGACGCGCATGCAGAGATGAGTTTTCTGGAAATAGAAGGAAAGTTCCTGAAGCGGTCCGAGGACAGATGGTCCGTGTGCGAGACAAGAACCGAGTCACAGCTGGTGATCCGGGCTCAGAAAGCGAGAAGCCACACTCGGGTCAGCAGCGGCGTGAGAGCGCCACCTGTCGTGAAAACCAGGCCGCGCAGCAGCATGGTCCACCTGAGAGAACCGGATGGTGACGAGAGTCAGTGGGTTGGCAGAGAGGTCAAGGTTCACACACCCTAAAATTACACCTGATGGACAAGATGATGGATGGGCCAATAGGCAAACGATTGAATGATTGACGATTGATGATTGATGGATGGTTTTAAATCCTTTTTAAGTCATTAAATAATGAGGATGACGAAGCGAGCCGATTGGAGACTTTGTAAATATTCTCTACAAATCAAATTTTCATCCAACATTAAAGTGATGATAGAAACGGCGCACGAGTTTCCTAGAACCTTGTGTTGGAGCAGAGATCATTATGCTCTGCACTTTGCTGCTGTTGCACTGAAATTTTTCCAAATTTCTGTCATAAAAAGTCAGACAGTAGTAAACATTTGAACAATTGTGTAGATTAGCTAATGCTAACAAACTAGATTTAGTGTGGATTTTAGCTTTTACTAAAGGAAAATGGAATAAAATGCAACTTAATCCCATTCAGTCCAGGCTTTGACTGGGATCAGTCATGAACCATTGAACTCTGTTGGCTCTGTGTTCAGGATCACTGTTAGCATCAGCCTCTGCAGGCTAACTCAGCTCTGACTTCTCTTCCTGCTGCTAAGAAGCTTTCCACTGTCACAGGAAGAGATTGCATCAGACACACATTGCTTTGGGTTCATGTTAATATTCCAGTTTTTGATGCATCAGGTCAGACAAACGATTTTTGGAGGCTCCGGGGTTGCTTTTTTTTACCGCGGTTTGGCAAACAGCGGGCCGCCGTGCGTCCATTACTCAGACAGGCTTCTGACTAGCAGCTCAAACATAAAGGCTTGATTGATGGAGAGCTCTCAGCAGGTTCTCACATCTCTGGAGAGGACTTTAACAACCCTGATGGAATGACCGTCGGCTCTCTTCTCAGTTCCCTTTCATGCATAAACTGAACACTCAATATTCAAGCACGAAATGTCTGAGGGTACGATGAGTGGGAACAGATTGCAGAGATGTTTGTTAAATTTGTGCAGCAATTCAACTCCAGAAAGGGAAAACTGACAAGTTTAAGTTTCACAAATCTGTCAGTTTAACCTGAGCTTAAGGTCACAAACTGATGGCCAAACATTATGCTGCAAGTTTCTTTGGTGAAAAAGCAGAATTAATTCACATCGTCTAAGTCCCAAAGAAGTAAAACTCCACATCATCACACTACCACCACCAAGGAGGGTGATGGAGATTCTCTAGAGGAGGTGCAGCACCAATTTGTGCTTCATTTCTACTCCTTTGCCAAACGTTTCAACTAGATTTAACTGTTTAACTCGCAGTCTTAGCACGACGCTCAGGAAGAGCGCGGCAGATGTCACGATCGGTCAACCGGGAGACCCCTCAGCTCTTCGGTTTGCGAAACCACAAAAGAAAAAAAGTTGGTAGCCCAGTGCCCCCACCAGAACTGAGCACGCGGTAAAACGCTCAGGCGGCGTCCGCTCCACCGCTCCTGGAACCGTGCGAGAGTTCAAACTTCTCTTATGGTGAAGCGTTACATACACCTGACGTTTCAAGTGTGTGTGAGTACGTTTGGTGCTTTCACACCACACGCAATTTTGAGCGTCAGGCGCGTCTGATTTACAGTCAAAGTCTAATTTATCTCGTAGTCTGATCATATGATCAACCATGCAAAAACAAAATATTGTCAGAAATTGAAGTTCAGTGTCCACATAGCCTCTGTTCACTGGAGAAAACCCATCCAGATTGGATAACTTATTTTAGATTGTGGTATAAATAAATTATAATACATCAAATGATTATTTAAAAACTGCTTTTTATTCATTCAAGTTATCTCTGACTGATATTAAAAAGTGTTTGATTTGCAACATGAAAATGTGAGAAAGCAAAGAGAGAAGAAAAAACACATTTTCACTTCACTGTATATTTAAAATATGGTACGTTTAGAGAAACTTATTAAATCTGGGAAAAGATTATAAGAATGCACAACTGCTGGATGACATCCTCACACAGGATTCATGATTATCAGCTCAAATAGAGAACAGAGGCTCTCTTCAACATTCCTATAAATAATCTCACATTCAGCCTTGAAGAGCTGCAGAGCAACGGCACATACAGCATCCAAAAGGACGCGTCACGCTGCGACAACTTTCCTCACCAACTTGGAAAACTCTACAGCCATCACTGTACCATTCATCCACAAAGGTAAACAAAGCTGTTCCCTCTCCGAGAGCACCAGCCATCCTGGGAAATCAGCAACATAAGGGGAAGCAGGTGAAGCTCAAGTGGTTACAGAAGGAAAAATAAATGTAAATTACAGCACTTCATCACAACGCCGCTGCGACGCGGCGTCATCAAAGACGGATGATGCACGTTGAAGTTTCCCTGAACGCCGCCGCCGCCGCAGGGCCAGGACAAAAAAAAGTCACATATGTTTATGTTAAAATGAAAAGTTGCCATGATGCAGAAACTAACAGAAGGCTTTATCATTAAACTGCGAAGATAATCGACTAAAGCTACAGACTGCAACGTCTGCAACATTGAAGGGAGCAACAATAAACAAGCAAGTGTGTTGATTTATCCAAAATCACCAAAACACCTAACTTTGTTTTCTTGCATTCACACCAAACATAAATGCTAAATATTTCTACTCTGAATCAAAAGATTGCAACAAACTTCAAGCATTTTAGTAACTATTATTGTTGACATCTGCAACTACTCACCACGTGTACAAGCAGATTATAAATCTAGTAGTTTTAGGATTAAAATCATTATTTATTTACCTAAAATCAGGACAGGAAACAAGCAGTGCATGCTGGGAAATTGCATCCTCCTGATTGTTACTCGCCTGCCTCTCTTGGTTCTTCCGGACTGATGTGTTTCTGCTGCTGACCGGATCATCAGAACTCCACCTGCAGAGCCGTAAAGCCTTTGTTTATGATTTGTAACCAGGCAGTAATTCGGCCTGGATGTACCGTCAACACATCGCAGGTGTTCACATCTCTTCAGCCGCACAAAATTGTTTTTTAATACGTGCTATTAAATATAGAAGGCCTTCGCTGCACTGGTGAGATCTCCAGAGCAGATTACGCTCTATTACACGTCTGTTAAATTACACGTCAGAGAAACAGTCTTGGAGTTGATGAAATAATCCTCTTTTTCTGACCCCACACAATCGGTACCGTAGCGTGTTTTCAGGACGGAAGGTCAGTTCCTGCCTCATTTGTGTGCTTCACTTCTATGATGAAGTTGTCGTTCAGTCAGTCAGGAAACGATCATTGATGTATTGCTTTTCTGGTAGGATGTTCGTTTTACGCGTTCGTTTAAAATGATTCTGTTTACACATTACCTGCTATGAAAAGGGAAAGAAAATGTTCCAGGTTCTGGAGCGTTAATGGTGCGGAAACAGCTTCCTTTCTTAAAAATCCTTCACTCTGTGATGGACATGCTGCACTGAATGTTTACATCCTAATGGGTGACGTGATCATCATGCAGCTCACAACCCAGAGAACAGGTGAAGTTAGAAGCAGCAGGGGGCATTTCCCTGTCTGACCTGGGCTTCTATTTGCTGGATCCACTTATGAGGATATTTGTACTGTCCTGAATGTTTTCCACTTGGAAGTAATTCGTCTCACTTTTGGGTTTTCTGGTGGCGAACTGCCATGAAGTATAATTCACATTTTTACTTTTGTGTTGAACGTCTGCTGTGTAATATATTTACCACCAATGACAAAAAAAAAAAAAACATTTTTACTTCTCTGCAAAATTCACCACATGCACAATTCTTGTTAAATAAGACAAGCATGTTTTAGAACAACAACATTTGTTACTAATTTGTTGCTAAGGGACGAGCGCGTTTTCTGGTATCCAAGTAACACGAAGTAAACGTCTAAAATAAATAAATAAATAAACATTTTCACTTTTTTGCCAAATTCACCAAATGCACAATTCTTGTTAAGTCGTGTAGCACAAGTCGTATTTCAGAAGAAGAGAAAAAAATCTTCAACAACGTTTGTTGTTAATAATCTGTTGCTAAGAGACGAGCGCCTTTTTCTGGTAACCAAGTGACACAAAGTAAACAACTTTTTATTTTTGTGTTGAATGAAAAGAGCTTATGTTTTATAAACAATATTATTAATTGTTATTAATTTGGTGTTTAGAGATGAGCGTTTCTTCCTGGTAACAAACTGCCATGAAGTATAAACCACATTTTTACTTTTTTGCTGAAAATTTGTTTTATTTACCACCAATGACAATTAATTTTATTTTTTTCACTTTTCTACCAAATTCACCAAATGCACAATTCTGAAGTAGTACAAGATAAACAGTATTTCAAAAGAGAAGAAGAAATCTAATGTTTTTTGAACAATAACAATGTTTTTTAATCTGTTGCTAAGAGACGAGCGCCTTTTCTGGTAACCAAGTGACACAAAGTAAAAAAAAAATAAATAAATAAATAAATAAACATTTTTAATTTTTTGCCAAATTCACCAAAATGCACAATTCTTGCTAATTAATAAGTTGTATAAGATAAGTACAATTTCAAAAGAGCAGAAGAAATATTTTGTTTTTGAACAATAACCATATTTGTTGTTAATCTGTTGCTGAAACATAAATGTGGTTTTTTGGTAACGAAGTAAACGTCTGATTTTCTGATTGTCACTTTTGCAAAAGTGACAATCAGAAGGAAGTGCATTAATATTAGCACAAATATATGAGCATTTCCTCCCACTGATAGGCGGCACTGTATTTCCCTATAATAATCCTTTTAGCATTTTTTTATTACTAGCCCTGTTTACCACATTGAATGGAGGAAGTTGTCAGACTTTAGCAGGCCCTGTTTAAGTTTCAGAAAAAACTTTCTAGTATTTTATTTAATGTACATGGGCAGAAGCTGCTGCACTGACGTTAACCATCTTAATTTCTTCTTTTGTTAGAATAAATTAACCTGAATGTGTCTGTTGTGAAATCAAACACAGGAAGGTTAATTATTATTGACGTACCACAGAGCTTTTTCACTTAAAATACTCTGGAAATAAATGATGGGCCACAGAAATTGCTTCTCCAAGGTCTTTCTGCCTCAGCATTTCGCTGAAACACACCAGACGTTTCCTGTGATTTTAACACGTCGTGCTGTAAAACCGAGCCGCTTCACTTCACCTGTTCAGCTGTCTTGCATCACTAATGGCGGCACGCCGAAGAAAAACAACAACAATGGCAATTTAGGAGTTCAGTTCCTATAAATATAAGAAAACTTTGATGTCTGACAACAAAAACTTGAAAAGAAGCTTCTAATATTTGGCGACAGACTCCTGTTGGTAATCGCATCACAGCTCCTGCTATAGTGGCGGCACAGAAACAAAATATTAAAGCAGCTGTCTGAGCAGATACAGTCAGACCTCCCACTGTGAGACTCAAACACAGAAAGATACAATATCTGTCAAAGGCTGTTTGATTCTCAGCTTTATGAATCTCATTTAATTGTATTTTTACTTTTCCACCCTGCAAACATATAAAGTGTTGTGAAAAGCTTTGTGTGAGGGGAAATGTCACTTGTGTTGATTGATAAACTAAATAACAAGCAGCACACAAATGTTTGAAGACTTGAGTCTGAGTGGTTTTCTTAAGATAAATAAGATTTTTTTTTCTGTAACCAGGATGGCAAGCGCAGCTGCACAGGTACAGGCGGATCCACAAATAGCACAATGACTCAAATAGATCTCCTTTGGTTTCAGCTCAAAGTCTCAAATCGTCTCCATTGGAAGACGGAGCGACATGAAGAAATTCTGCTCGTTTTCAGACGGAGGGAAACTCAAAACGAGTCCAAATGCAGACCAATATCTATTGCATGTGCAATAGACATTTCCACCCTCGGCTCCCAGAGTCATGGATTTTTAGAGAGATTTCAAGCTAAGGCGACATTTTGCTACTGATCTTTTCTCGTATGAAAGCCACAAAACCCCAAATTCAATTTCAGTCCATCAGCAGAGTCATTATTTTTAGACTTCCAGGTCTGTGGGGGATTTGTACCAAATGATTTTAATATTTGTATTTATTTTAATACAGTCTGATCTAATGAATAACGGTGTGAAAAAGTTTCCTCTCTTCCTGAAAATCACCTTTTTTTTTGTTTTTACAATGGACGGTGTAGGTTTTTTCACTCCTTTAATAATGAACGCCGCCATTTAAAAAACTACATTTTGTGTTTTCTTTGACTAAGAAAACACAAAATGTGCTTTTTTATGACAAACATAAAAAAGAGGAAATCAAGAAGGAGGCAAAAAACACTTTCACACTTAAATTGCAAAAATGAAACGTAAAATTTCTGTTTATGAAACAAATCTGTGCAGGAATCTGTCTAAAGACGCCAAAGAGGAGATCAGTTTTTCCTGTGCTGTGTGTATCATTACAAAGATGATGTTTGTTATTTTATACATGCACACATTGCGTGTTTTGAGTTTAAGCTTTCAATAAATGTGTAACCTTAACACTCCTTTGGAAAATTCTGTTATTTCTTTCTACTTTTGCGACAACATATCCCAGTTTCTCCTAAACCTGAATATAAACGTGTTAGAAAATCCATACATATGTAAACATGGAAATGACAATGTACTTGGCTGGAGGTGTATGATTTCCATGCATAAACACATTTGTTGGTGGCTGACATGTTCCATTACCGGCAGCGACACACACACAGATTGCTGCAGACAGGTATTGACTGGTAGATCAAACATCCTTGTTAAGATAACCTCATGACCGAGCAAACAGAGCTGTGGACTGTCGCTAAGAGCGTCTGGGTGGCTTTCACACTTTACTCCCACTCCGAGGTGAAAGATTTTATCAAAAAGAAAAGTCAAATGAGAGCTTGACAAGATGAAATCGCTGCTGCTGCAGCAGTCCAGGACAGACGATGGATGAAATCACCCACTAATAATGTTAAAAAGGCCCAGCAATCAACGTCCCACTTTACAGGAATGATGAGCAGCTTTTAGCCGCACGCGTAACCGACCGCCTGCCAATTATGACGACACACTGACCCTCACCGACGCGCCATCACTGCAGAGAAATCACGGCAATGAAATACAGAGAGGCGTCGTCGTTTCTAGGTAGCAGGCAGTGATTTCAGAGCGAAAATAGAAAAAAATGTACATTTTAAGTTGTGGTAAAAGCAAATCATTCATCAGTTCTCCATTGTAGCCGTAATGTTCTGTTTGCTTGATCTCATTCAAGTTGCAGGTTTTCTTCCATTTCAACAAAATCATTCTACAACATTAAACTCGGCAGGAACGGCGCCGCACTCTGAACTTTTACCACAGCAATTTCCTGTCATTTCAAGCTGGGAAACCGGCACAAAAACAGCTTAAAACATGCTGGAATTACATGCAAAGTGCCGAGCGGAGCGGCTCGCTATTTATATGCAAAGTCATGGTATCGTATTATCCAGACTGAACAGAATCAATCTGCAGGACTGGGCCACCTGAACAGGCCGGAACCGCTGATTGATCTGATGACTAAAACAGATACAGTCGTCTCTCTCAGCACCGGATGAAAACGTTTTGACTCTGCAGACCTCGTGGTGTCAAGAAAAACCCTGAACCTGCAGCCGGTGTGGCAGAACTGAGCCGGGGAATCAGGCCTCATTTCACAAACTCCTGTGTTTCACTGGGAGTTTATGCCAAAGTAGTTCATGATTGAAAAGCAGAGGGGAAAGGATAGCCTTTGATTTTCTTTTTGACATAAAACCTAAAATCTATATTAATAAAACACCCATAAATGAAACGCAGTGCAACCACTCGCCTTCAGAACGACAGCAATTAAGGACCGCTTGCAGGTCAGAGGTCGTTTCACTCAAAACCTTTCACAAAATTTAAAAGAAACGACAACAGATATCCTGCAAACAGAGCAGAATTCACTATAATGTTTAATAAAATTTATTATCAGATCAGAAATTTTGTTCCTGCAATTTGAAACAAGAATTTAAATGATACTAAAGCAAAATAAGTTGTTATTTTAACTTGATATTTTAGAAATGTGGCTCTTTGACGAGGCGAGGTCGGTTTGTTTTCTTGCATTTGGTGAAATAATTATTTGGTCTAAACTGCAGTTATTAGTTAAAACTCACAATTCAAGATTAGTGAAGTTAAAAAAAAAACAATGCTTAGACAACTTGTCATCTGATTTAAAATCAACACAATTTTCTGCTTTGCCCTTCATCTTCAAGTTAAACCACCTTTCAATGTTTTACAGCGAAGTTTTATTGTGAATAAACTGCTGGAAAAGCTGCTGGATCCTGCAGAGGAAAAGAGTCGGGAGCAGATCTGCATCTGGAAAACGGCCCAAAACTACAACAGTCAATATTTTACATTTTATGAAGTCAAATGGGGAAAATGTGGCAAAACTTAAATATATGTTCATAGACGTCCTCCATTCATTTTCATTATGTCGGAGAAATTTTACTAAAAGGAATAAAGTTTAAAAAAGGATCTAGATGTGTGACTAGATCCTAGATGTGTGTTACAAGTTGTAAAATACTTTCTGCAAAGTATTTGCACTTTAAAAGACGCTGACATTTACAAGATAAATGTAAATGTCTGGGTGTAAAGCGTTTACGATGCGCTGCATGCAGCATTCAGCTTTACTGATTAAATGGTTTCATTTAGTTGCATTTGGCTATTTTCTGTCTGTTTCGCCATTCTGTCTTCAGAAGAGCTTTGTTTGTTTTGTCTGATGTCTTTCAGATAAAGTCATTATCTCATCGCTCACATGCAATTAAAAAAAAACAGACTTTAGCCCACACACACCAAGAGAAATGTATTGAATGAAATGTACTCCATGAGAGGCATGAAAAGAAGCGTTGAATACATGTGGAGGAGTTTCTTTTTGCAAGCAGTGGTTGTCCAATTACTAGAGTTTATGAACAAGATCACATCCATCCAGAATGACAGAAGCAATAGAAAAGCTGAATCCTGCAGTCTATTACACTCTACAATCAGCCAGTCAGAGCAAAACCTTTTTCTCAAGAACGATTCCCTCATTAAATATGACAGCCCTGTCGATGTTTTGGTTTCTGAGGGAATCAAACGGCCGCTGTACAACGCCTGAAAACCTGGCCCCGAATGCCGCGCCGCTTCGATTCCTCCTTCCACGTTTTTGCAAAGCCGCTGTTTTAAAAGATTACCTTCCAAGTTGGAGGTAAATCCATTTGAAGGATTCGGCTGAATCTGAAAAGCCGAGTCGTAAACAGCATCAATATTGTAGCGCCGCGACTGTTGCTGCTTTCATATTTGATTGCAAGCGTACCTCGGGGAGTCTGGCACTTACCGAAAACAAAACAAATGTTTAACAAATTATTGAGCTGTTCTGTCTGACACGCTGCTGATTTTTTTCCCCTCTGTAATAATGATTAAAGCTCTCTTTTTATTTATTTTTTTTCATCAATGCCGGTAATAGATGCCTGTAATAACAGTCGGGGTGCAACAGATTTCATCATCTTTCTCTCACGCTGCACATATTTGCATGTGAAGGAATTATGATATTCATATTTGTGTGTGAATCCGTCAGGAGGCCAGGAACACCGTGACACACATCCACAACCCGGCCTGTCGCTGCGTAACGCACCGTCAGAGAGTTTACAGAAAGGCACAGAAACAACACAGACTGTTTGTCCAAAAAATGGCTTTTCATCAGCCGCCTTTCCCCTGCTATCCAGCAAGCTGCACGCGCACAGAGACGACCACGCCGCCTTCCTGCGCCGTTCGGCGACAGCTCCCTGTAACTTCGGTCACCACTCAAAGTGCAGACAAGGACGGCAGCAAAAAGCCACAAACTAAATGGTTTTGACCTTTATTCTGCAGGCAAGTCGTCCTACTTCCTTTTGTTTTTCTGCCCCCAGGCTTCATGATATTGAAACTGAGCTGCTGTAAACATCAACTCCATGAAGAAGCTTATTTTTCCACACATGGAAATGTTGATTGTGTAACTGTTTTGTATTTTCTTATGATTTGCTGTTTAAATAACTGGACTGAGTGCAAAAATGAATATTTCCAGTAACCTCCGACTTTGAGTTCAACAATCCAGGGCGAGTTTGATGAAATTAGAAACACAACTATTAAATTATTAAATGCACATTTAATACATTTTCTGCATTATTTTGCATTTTAGTGATTCGATGACGTAATAACTTTCCTCCTCATTGGTGCAAAAACTGAATTTTGATTTATTCAGAATTTTTTATAAATTTGATTATGAGCAAATTTTCTGAGCATCAATTTTTATTTTTTCCTAAAAACAAAAATGAGCGACGCCAAGCCTGACGGGCCGCCAGGCTTACAATACAGGGAGGGAAACCCTGAGTTTGTTATTAAGTTTAAACATTTTCCTTCCTACTCAGAAACAAACAACAAGATCTATTGACTTTGTGTGAATTTGGCAGATTTGTGAAAAAACCGGCGCGACTTATTGATGCAATTTGAGTCTAGAGGGCCACATAAAAAGCTACGGCGGGCCAGATTTGGCCCCCAGACCTGGCGTTTGACACAAACTCGACTTAATCAGCAGCAGAACATAAAACAAAACTGCGTCACAAATCGCTCCAAAATCTGTGTAGTCGGGGTAAATGCCAGTATCTGAATCGCTCCATCTTCTTCACCAGGATTTTCCTTTAGTTTAACTTCCTGTGCACATTTCACATTTTCTTCTCTCGTGTTTGTTCGACTGCATTCTTCGGTGTGAGCCCAGAGGAAAGTCGCTGTAACCTTTCCTAAATAAGTTGCAGGTGTGTGATTTAAGGCAGCTGGAGCTCTCCTGACAGCCTGCTTGTTACAGCTGTCAGCCAGCTGAGGTAAGTTTGACACCTGTAATCTCACTTGCTACGGTTCTCAGCCAATTTCTCTTGGCAGGGTTCACACAGCCCAGCAAAGCAAAGAGGAGAGGGAAAAAAAAGTGACAACTGACTTGACCACTGAGTTGGGTAAAAACTGGTATCATCAGCTTAATATACACACTTCACCTCCCAGAGAAAAACTCATCTGTCCGTTCAAGACAACATGTTGTCTGCAGTTTAATCAATACAAAACTAAAAAGGAGCTGCATCTAAAAACTGACATCAGGAATGTTTATTATTTATAATAATTTTATTACTCAAGTATCGTTTATCGTTTACTGTGAAAAATGTTTCTTAATAATTAGAATTTAGTTAATAAATTTTAGTTGAATCATGTCCTGTCAGAAAACAATGTTAGTCAGAAATGTGAAAATTGGGCACCGATAAAACCGAACCTCACTCCAAATCAACTTCATATATTTTTAATTGATCAATTACGCTGTAAACACAGAGTAAGGCTGTGACTTTTTCATTTAAACTTGTTTAAATGAAAATGTCCTAAAAGCTTCTTTATTTATTTAATATTTTTGATATGGAGTTCCAGATTTATGTACAATTCCCTGAATGACCAGTAGAGGCGCTATAGACAAAAAAATCAAAGCTATTTCTTTGCGTCTTTCAAGCCCCGATTTGCGCATTAACGCCGATGTTTCTGTTCAGTATGCATGTGATATTCTTGAATGTGTTTATAAACTTATTTCCATTGATGTTAAAATTAAAAAGCTGGTTCTGTTCTGGTAACAACTGTGGAACATCTGGACATTATTGTACAAGAAAGGACAATTACAACTCTAAGCATCGTCTACTTGAAATTGTTACACAACAACGTGTCTTCAGTCAGAGGCTTATTCCAACCCGCCGTAATACAGACTGCTGCAGAAGATCCTTACATTAACAAATGACTATTTGAAGAACCTTGGATGAGTTAATTTACCTTTGGCTATTAGTAATTTTTAAATTAACTGAACGCTACCTTACTTAACATTCGCTGCACTTGTTAGCTGAAGTATTTAATGCATATTTTATTGTTTCTGTTGTCTTATGACCTCATCAGTTTTGCTAATGTTTGTGTGCTGGATGATCTTCCTCTGTTCTTCCCTTCCCACCAGGTTGTTTAATAAATAATCATTGTTCTTAATAACTTACTTCATTAATAAAGGTGTTTGAATAAATAAATATTTGTTCCTCTTTAATGGTTGAATGTTCCTGTTTTACTGAGGCGCTCTGTTGAAATATTGGAGTTTTTATTATAGCGACTTTCACGCAGGGTTTTAATGATAATTTAAAAATAGTAAAACTAATCATGTGGTTTATTTTTATCACAGTAATTACTCCTATGCTAGTATTATTGTGGATGATTTTTCAGCCATTCAGAGACTCTTTGCATTTGTGATTTGCTCCTTTCTGTACAGTTTGCCCTGCAGGACTGACGGCGCGTGTCCAGCAGGATGTCACAGGGCCGAACACACACATTCATAAAAGCAATAACTGAATCGAGGGAGTACTTTGCATGTTAGAGAGGTTGTTTTTCTGTAAACATGGAGCGATCTATTGACCTCAATTGAAGTGCGTTTGGACGTGTGCACAAACATGCATGTTCTCCTCCAATAGCAGCTTTTTGTGTGTGAGTCATTATGCGCTCAGCATTAACAAGCTCTGCAATGAAAGGAGACGGTTTTTCTGTTGCTGTGGTAATGAAGCCGTGCAGAGTTTCCAGGCAGGAAGGCTCGAACGTAGGGACGGGTTCGGAGGCAGACGGAGACGGAGGGACAGACAGCACATGCAGGAGATAAGAGGGCAGTTGCAGTGTGGGACGACGGCGTACTGTATGTCAAAATAGAGGTCATGAAGTTGACACTAAATGAGAGAGTGATGGATGATCTTGTCTGGGCTGCCAGAGGTAAACAAGAGATTTTTGAGTTCTTGAAGGTGCAGGTGATTGATCCGACTGATCCCCTGAAGAGGGAGACATTCAGATAGATGGATAGAAACAGAGAGGAGGAGTCGCCTTGACAGACAGACAGACGGCTGGATCAGGCGACAGGAATACAAAGCGATGACAAACCTAGAACCAGAATGGACGCGTTAGATAAGAATGATTTATACTCTGCTAGACGGTGTTAGAGTTTGGGAGACATGAGGATTAGCTGGGCTGATAAAAACAAAAAGAGCGTCTTTAACACTCTGCCGAGTCTGCAGATTACTGATGTGTGACCTTGAAGCTGAGTGGCTTAAATAGAGCCAAGGAGGGTCCACCCAATGTCCCTGCTCAACCGTGCGGCGTTGTTCAGGGCCGTCAGTCTGCATGCAAAACCACGAGGTCTCGTTTTATGGTTCAAATAAGTTAACACAGCAGAGAACATTTTGGTCGAGAGTTTTAAAAAAAAGAAACTGGCGGAAAAATGCATAAAATCAGAACTTGGCAAGTTGTTCAGCAAGGTCCTTTCTAGGGTTCATCTACTTCTAACATGCAGACACCAAATAAAAAGATGCACACACACTTATTGTTTTTTTTAAAGGGACTTAATAATCAAAATTTAGGCTCAAAGGAAACAACACAGACACTTTTTGTCAATAAGTTGATCTTCTTTAACGTCTTCAAAATGGGCCCCATAATGTAATGTCACAAATCAGCAGCCAGTTACCTAGCAACGCCAGCAAAGCTCTCCCGTTACCTAGCAACCCAAGCAGAGTTCCAGCACGTTTAGTCAGCTGGTTTTAACAGCCACTGCTGGAAAAGAGGAGAGCTTTGTTGTTGCAATCACTCTTGCTGTTTGTACAGAAGGCTCCTCTTCTGCTTTTCGAAGATGTACAATTGTGTAATTGCGCATCTGTTCTCAGCTGTTGTCACGTGAAAGTGTAAATGTTGCGTTGTGGGCGTGGCCAGCAGCAGCTTATTTGGCTTGGAGGTGACAGGAAGCCCAGAAAAAAGCTCATTCTGAAAGAACTGAGCAAAATCGCAACATCTCATAATGATTTTTGATTTTATGGCATAAACAACGTACAATGTATTCGCATTTTGTTTTTTCTTCTATACATAAACATTCTCACAGAAAGACATAACGGATCAGAGGTAACATATTCATAACTGATAAATAACGTAAATTAAACAATGTGTACATAAAATCTTTTTCCTCCCGGCGCCTTTTAGTTCAGTCGCTAAACAAAACACTAAAACGCAATAAAAGCTGCGTTAACGATACTAAATAAGTTCTTTAAAGGGAGTAAAATGACCACAGACCCCACTAAGCTGCAAACAGGACAGAACAGGTTGAAGTAAACAAACAAATCCTCCTCAGTTACACAGACTCTGGAACACACCGCCTCCTACTGGTAGCTTTCTGCTACTGCAATAAAGTTAATTAGAATAGATGCAAAATCTCAAAATATACAGAAAAAAACATATCAATTGATTCAATATCAAAATAGAAAAAAAGTATATTAATAATAATAATAACAATAATGCCACACAAACCAGACACGCCTGACAGTCAAATTGCTGTGAACTCACCATTACTGAGATGCTCGGCGCCAGTGGAAAAAGGCCAATAGTGTCAGGAGCAGTGCAACAAAAATGGATCAGTCTGCATTAAGTGTCTTGATATCTTTTTGTAGTATTAACTTAACCTAACATGAAAGTGTTTTGACAATCCCAGTAAGTCCTGCTGTTTGGTACCAAATATAAAGATTTAAAAAGAAAAAAGACTTGAACTGTGATTGCTATGTGGATCTTCAGATAAATATTTAACAAGATCCGAGCAACAAAATCTAACGTGACATTGAGGGAACAGAGTCAGTTGTTTCTAAAGAAAACGGAGAGCAAAAAATGTGAACAAAAAGTGGAATATTTCAGCTGCCACCTCCAAATCATAACCAAAGGCAAGGTCTTTTGATTTTCTGAGTGACAAGACAAGCAGCTGTTTCATGGTCATGTCACTGCTTTACCAACGGTATTTATATGTCACAATTACCATATTTAACCAACCAGAATAACATCATGGGTTAAATATTTAGTCATAAGTTCACACATTTCCAATTGTTCAATCACATCACTGAATATTGTGAAGCAAAAAGATTGAAATGTTTGGGTACACACTGATTTTTTTTCCACCAACATGTAAAACAAAGTGAGCTTAGAATAACTGAATTCATTATTCTTTTTGAAGATATGATTTGCATTAATTTTCTTCCATTTGAAGAACTTTCAAGGCTTACGAAGTGTGAACGAACGATGCTTCATTATGCAAAAACCAACCAGGGATTTAGCTTCGTCAGCCATGGTTAATCCAAATATAAAACAAAGATTCTGCTTCAGAGGTCAGCGCCGTCACCGAGTGAAACTCATCGCATCAACACTGGCTGGAAAAAGCATCTTTCTTGAATAATTATGTCGTTAAGGTTTACATTGAATCTACCCTAATTACCAAAATTATGCTTGAGTGCAGAAATAATGAAGGGGAATTTGCTAAAACATGATTTTAATCCCTTTCCAGTCAGAGTTGTAGATAAATTTCTTTAATATTTGTCTTTTTAAACTCAAATGTTTTTGGTTTCCTTCCACAGTTTTTTTTACAACAATTTGCTTGAACTTTGACACTTTCTTTCTGACAGAACTGGAGTGACTTTATCCGACCTTTAACCTTTAGAAGGGATGGAAACTCAGCCATGTTGGGCATAACTAATTTGATGGTACATGTTCAGTCATTTGTCCCCATTTCCAAAATGATGCTTTGAAACTTTGTTTTCTTGAAATGATCTATTTTGTGAAGTGCACCAGTCCTTCCTTCAGCAAAAACACCCGAACAACTGAAAGTTACTTTTTCTCCACATCAGGGACGGTGATCTCAGGCTTGCAAGCTTCCAAATCTTTCCTTTCAATGAAACATCAACCAATCTGTCAGTCCCTACAAATTAAGTATTTGTTTCTCAAACTGTAATTTAATCTTGAAGGTCAATTTGGCCCAGTATTTGTAGAGGTTAGGGACCATTAACCACCCAGAAATAGCTACAATACACCAATAATTGAAATATAAATATTTGTATATATAACTTTATATGCATTAATGCGCGCAATGGAAACTGTAGAAGCTAACAGTCTTGGGTTACAACCAATCAGCTTCCAGGAAAATGAATGATGATTCTGGATTGGCTGCATTTTCCTTTGAATATCTGACATATCTGCAAAAAACGAACAAATAAATTTGGAGTAAATTGTGGTGAGGATCGTCTGTAGTAGCTTTTTCCTCTCAGACTGGTCTTTTCACCTGTAGCCACGCTCGACTCATTGCATTGTGGGTAATAACGCTCTGCTTCACCCAGCATTTTCACAAGGTCTGTTGCTTTTGTTCTGGGGTTAATACACACATTTCACACCAAAACACGTTGATCTCTGTGGCACAAAACCCGATCGGTAACCCTTTGTCCATTTACCTTTGCAAATTGTTTTCATGAATCTAGTTTATTCACAATAAACATGTTTGAAATGTTAATGCTGTTAATTAACCAATGAAAAGCCCACAAAGTTAAGTCATTATTAGCTTTGCTTCCCCAACTGTTTCACGGAGAAGTGTGTTTGGAGTTTCTGAACTTTTGGCATTAAAGGAAGCAAAGATTGATCTCATTATTCTGTCATTTTGTTAAACCTAAAACAAATCAGGTTTTAACTTTCTGTGTTTAGCAGACTAAAGAGCGAACACACCAACAAATGTGCTCTCACAAACACTGACAGTTTGGAAAGCTGCATCTTCTCACAAGAGAGAACAGGTGGATCTCATTGTCTGAATCATTAACCCATATCCACACTGTCTTGGCAAACATCATATTAGCATTTGCAAACCCAGTTGTTTTTTTTTTCCACTGACAGTGAACATCTGCAGGAATTTGCATCCTGCAAATACACAAGACGCAGGCCATCATCATGGAAAAGCCACAGCGACTCAGTTTCACAACTTCAAAAGCTCCAACACCACCATCTGGCTGTGCCATGTTTATTTAACGATGCTTCAACAGTTTGGTAACTCTGCAGTGAAAACTTGAAATATTAAAAAGGATGATAAGATATTTGCTCTCTTGACTAAAGAGTGCAATTCTGCCTTCCTTTAACGAAGCATGAATTTTATTCCTCCTATAAGTTGGAGGCTCAAACTGACTCATTAACCTTCTTTGTTTTATAACTGCAGCAGACAGCAGTCAGATCTCTGGACAACCAGGAGGACACGGCTAATGAAAAAGAATAAACAGGTTGAATTATTTAACAACTGAAAAACATTGTGAAGTTTGAAACAAAAATAAATACACCAAGTATTCCTACACTTCTTTAAAATAACGCAAATACTTTGTCACTGCCAAGTCAATAGTAATATTTGCTCGCTCCTAAAAATTATGTTACTTAACAGACATTTTAAAACAATATGAACTTAAAGGTCTGGTACTTTCCTGGAACATTCATTGAAATTCTTTGGAACTTGAACTGCAAAAACACCAAATACGACCAAGTATATTTGGTTTAGTTTCTCGTGCAAATACACTTGAAATAAGACAAAACTAACTTAAAAATAAATGTTCAGCAAGCAATAGGAGCTTTTTTTAGCAAATAATTCCTTAATATTGATTGAAAAGTACCAGTTCACTCATAACATGGCAGAAATGTCTTGCTCATAGTGAAATAATCTGTACTCTTAAAACAATACTTACTGTAAGTAATTATTGCTGAAAAGTTACTGTTAAGTTAGTTTTGTCTTGTTTGAAATGTATTAAGATATTTGCACTAAAATTAGACCAAAAATACTTGGTAAGGTTTTGAGGTTTTGCATAGAATATAACAAACTTTCTGGAAACATTTCAGGTAGGAGCAGTTCATGAAAGTATTCCAGGAATGATCGAGAAAAATTCTCTGAAAGTTTCATAAATCTTCAAGGAAACTTCTACTAAGTTAGTAATAATTATTCTAATAAATCTAATTAGTTTTATACCTCACTGATCTTACATGGAGAAGCAACATCTAGTTTTATCAGAACAAGAAACCAGAGAAACTCCTGCTAGTTTATATGGACTCCTTATTCTTATTATAATAATACATCTTATTAAACGCAAGAAACCAATATGTAGTTCTGTATTTTTACCCAGAACAAGTTGAAACATCTACTAGTTGTAAATTGTGGACTAATTATTCTTATTAAACACAGGGAACCAATATTTAGTTTTTTGTTCAACAAAACTTGCAGTAAATTTGATCCGGTAGATGAAAAGAAAGCTCCATAAGGATTTGAATTAAAGGTTAAAGTTCATCAAAGTTAAAGGAAAATTCCTGGTAAGTGACAGGAACACAATTAGTTGCAGAAAAGCGCCAGAAAGTAAACTCTAAATCCTAAATCCTAAACATAAAATAATAGATAGAAGAACGCGTTGCTTCTACTAAAGCTGCCGTTACTTAAGCTATAAATTCATCAGGTACCTAAAGAAAACCAAACAGCCTGTGGCTACAAAACCACTGCAAACTATTTAAAGTTAACTTTACCACTTCTGACATTTTCAGCTTTATGCAGGGTCAGAATAAGTTTGATCGTCTTTACTAAGCGTGCACAATAAACAAGTGAGTTCCAACTATGTCATATTTTTAAGCTTTTAACAAAATATAGAAGCATCTGAACTCTGAGTACCGGTCTTTGAAGGAGAGCAGCGAAGCCTGCAGCACAGAGGGGTGTCTGCTTGATTTTACACTAAAGAGAAACGCACTTCGCATTCCAGTTCCCACATCCCCATGACTTCAGTGTCAAAAAACATAAAAAATAAAATAAAATTCAGAGCTTTAGGAGGAATTATTTCCATTCGGCAACTTTTTTCTGGGTCACCAGCCAATGTGATATGGTAAGCATTTCTAAGCCCAGTGTGGCCTTTAGTTTAGGCTTCGGGCTCCAACAGGGAAGAGAGACCCCCTGCTGGGTTAATGGGCCTGCAGCACCTCCCTCTACTCTCCTGTTTGTGGAGACAAAAAAGATGGGAAGGGTGAGAAACAGGACTGAGGTACATTTGTGCAGATACAGTAAATCTGCTCGATGAATCCAGTTCCCCCATGTTTCCTGTCTTCACCTTTTCGTTCCTTATAATTTTTCGTTCTATAGAGACTCCACATTTCTTTCAGAAGCAGATTGCTGTTTTTTTTTTCTTCTTCTCGCTCTCGCTGCCCCCCAGATGCAGATGTAGCTCATTTAGTTAATTACTGTCATTTCCGCTTGGGTAGTGCTTGCAATGCATGCTAAAAAGACTAGCACAGAGTAAACGCCTACCTCAAAATACACATACCACCAAATCACGCTCTGTAATGACATAAACAGATACAGGAAAACTCATTTCGATCCAAACTCACTTTCTGCATTTATGCTCCCATATTATAGAATGTGCTTTTAAAGCAATTACTAGCAATACATAAAGCCCATCGGGAGAAATCACAAATAATGAGACCATTTTATTTACATGGAAATGATGCAGCTTAAAATTTCTTCTTTTTGGTAAGAGCCAAACAATTCATAGGAATCTTAAGGGTTCTGCAGTTTTTGCCTCTTTTACAATCCAGAAAAAAACTGATCCTGATCCGTTTCATGGTTTTATTTGGAAACACTGAGATTAGATTCCATCACAACGGTGAATAAGTGCTGCATAGAAATTATGGTGTTTCCATCATAAAAGGGCACAAAACTTCATGCTAATGTTGAAGAAACACAATTGCGCAATGCTCCTGTTTTAATTAAAAAGAAAACACAAATAAAATTACATGTGAATAAGTTAGTTCAGCAATATCATTAACCCTCTCGCTTCAATTTGACTCCTCAAGCATTTTTTCTGGTGGGGTCACACTTATCCTGCATGCGCTTTTGCTTTTGCAAGTTTCCTTGTGTAGTTACGGGAACTGACAGTCTGACGGGACAACCTCCCTGCTTTCCCGTTGTCTGGACTGAGGGACGGTTAAAAAAACGTGGCACGCCATCATTCTCCGACCATTTTCTGCCATCTGCGTTACTCACAAGTAGTAACATCTGGTTACTGATCATGTGACTCGTGTGATGCAAAAAAACGTATTTCCACTGCAGTTTTTGGGATTCAGACAAAAAGCCACCTCATCCTAGCACAAAAAACTTTTTAAATAAAATTTCTGTTCCCCCGCCAAAAAAAATTTATTTCCATAATTCCAATTTGTGCAACTATATGGTTAATGGAAATGCAGCGAGAAATAGAAATGCATATGCAAAATAGTTTGAAGTATGAATACATTTAAAACTCTTAATCGGTTTGACGCTAATGTGAAAAAGTTAATCGCACTCCAAAAACAAACAATTCAATGCCAACACGCTGCCTAGAACACAAAGGAAGATAAAATGCTTGCTTTTGTTTTTAGCAGCACATAAATGAAAGTGTGAACAACTTGTCTCTGTGAAGAAAACAGAGACCGTTTTAACGGCCTCTAAAAACACTTAAAAACCAGATTCTGTTTATTTTTATCATTTCAAATGAGTTTCTCTAAATTATTATCTATTTATTATTATCTAATTATCTAATTACAATACGTTTCTTGTTACTTTTAAGATGACATAAAAGCATCAAGCTCTCATTTCTTTGTTGGTTTGGAGCTATGCAAGAATTATTTACACAGATTTGCTCCTCAAAAGAACCACTTCAGTAATTGGCTCCTAATTTTATTTTATTTTTTTAATCCCAAAAGAACCCTTAAACAAAAAAATTAAGCATAATTTTAAAATAAAACTGTGCTTAGTGGTACTTCACATCAACACAAAGATGATGGCGTTACTCCTGAGGGAGTGAAGATGGTCATTATCCTTGAGCAACAGAAACTGAAAAACCACTGCATGTTGTACAGAAACATGAAGCAGAAAACATTTAAACAGCGACAAACTAAATATAATTACACAATATGGAGCCTTTGGCTCTAATTAGCCATGTACCCATTATTTTATTGGGTTTTTGCAAAAGAATGTGACCCTACAGTCTTTTTCACACTCACAATAACAGTATTTGTAGAGTTCCTGGCTTAAAAACGTCATTCACAGATACAAATATTGTACAAATTATTATTTCTACAATATTTTATGTCATTTGTTTGCATTTGTTTCCTTCTAGTGGGCGTGCCTGTGTGGCTAACATCGATTGTAGCAACCTGCGCCACCCACTGGATGTAGGGAGAAACAACAACCTCACCTTTCTGTTATGTGCTACAGTAAATATCCGCAACTGATCGCCAACAAACTTCTGATCTTAGGCAGGAGTTCGTTCACCCAACCAAAGAAAATGGATCCCCAGAATAACATAGTTACACCATCATATCTATCTAATTTAATCTATTTTATCTAATCCATCTATCTAATCTATCCATTCTGCGCAGCACAGGTTGCTACAATCGATAGTAGCCACACAGGCACGCCCACTAGAAGGAAACAAACGCACCCAGTAAAACACTTTCATTCTATTGGCTGAGAGGTTGCCAGGTGACTTTGGTTTCCTGTTCCAAGCGCGAGCAGAGAGGTTTGCAAGCGGAGATTTAATCCGAGCAGAGAGACGTTTTGAGCGTGAGGAGAAAGTTTTGAGAGAACAGTGACTATTTGAACGACAGCAGAAGTTTTGAGTAAAAACATTACAAGATTTGAGAAGAAAGACATGAAGTCCTGCTTTCAAACTAAAAATGTAAGGACAAGTATTAAAAGTTTTGATCACAAAACACATGAAATCCTGCTCTTGGATTATGGCAGAAAAATTCCCCACACAGATGTATGTATTTGTGTAGCATTTTATCAAGTCCAGACGACCCCAAAGCGCAACTTGCACATATAATTATTCATTCACTGATCAATTACAATCACTAACAGATTACAGCAATTTAATTAACAGATAAAAAAAGTTTCTATTACAATTTCCTCCACAATGTCTTGTTGATCCCATGTTAATATTCTTAAGCCTACAAGGAATTCATTTTTTTAAATAATAATTTTGACTTTTCTTCACGCTTGGGGACTAAAAAACTGTTAGAAACATGCATCAGCCACAACAAGCCTTTGGCCTTTTTCCCTATCTACTCTGAAATCATACACTGGAATATCTGTGGTTTCAGGCTGCTGATGAGGTTTATCTGCCGTCAACAGCCCATCTGGTCCTCCCCCATGCGTGCTATCACTTTCCACTTTACAGATAACAATCTGCAACCAGGAAGCCCACACTTTCAATTTATGAAGGCCTTCAACATGCACTTCTTCTTCGTAGAGCGAAACCTCGGAAAAAGTGTCACTTGCAGCCTCATTGCTTTTCGGTTAATTATGCAAGAAGCGCTGGCTCTGCAGATGTTTCTTGACAAATAACACAACGAGGCACCGTCAGGTTTAATTGTGTCCTGGAAAGTTATAGCTGCGCTCCAGGAGGGTTTTTTCAAATACACTTCTTAGTTAGTCGTATTGACCTCAATTAAATTAAAACAATTCACAAACTCAACACATCAAAATATTCTTCTCTGAGCTTGAAGTTTCAAACTGTGAGTTTTATCGCCATGGCTAACTGTAGCTGCAGCGACAGAAACAACAGAAGCTACTATGTAGCTCTCGCTCATCGCCAGTATTAACAGATTCGGTGAGATTCCACGTTTTATTGTTCAAGTCTGTCGGCGTTCTCAAGCTGCGCACAATCACAGGCTCAATGTATATTCAGATGCAGCAGGTTGTATCAGAAAACATGCTAAAAGAATCCAGTAAACAATATGAATTCAGCCAAATGTCTGATCAAGTCCAGATTAGATTCATATGTTCATGGAAAAACTTTACAAAGGGACTGAAAGAAAAAAGAGAAAGAAACAAACCAGACAGAAAATGCCAAAAGAAATAAGTGAGCCCAGAGGAAACGAGAGAGTAAAAGGAATAAAAATAAAAAACAAAAATAAACAAGCATGGGCCGGTGAAGTGGCTGTGAGGCTAAAGAGAATCCCCACAGGAAAAGATCAAATGAATGCATAAAGGTATGTATGAATTTTTAAAAAGCACCTCCGATATTTCTTGCTCCGAATGAATCTAACAGAAACAAGAGAGTCACGTTCTGAGCTCCACGCAGAGAAAATACAGGCGCTGAAATACACACAACCCGACATTCTTCAGTCACAAACAATGACTGGAAAGAGATCACGATCAGGTCGAATAAAGCACCGCGAGCCTATTTATTGATCAATATTACAGTAAAACTGGCAGGAAGCCGATGCATTTTCTTTTCAGAAAAATATTTCAGGTTCTTCTCATCGCTGAGCTGAATAATGGTTTTCCTATTACTTAAAATTATTTTAGTGAGATATTATTCTGAGATCTAAATAAAGTTTTTGTTAAACAAGTTGACTTTTAGAAGGTTGCAGAATGTATATAGTAATCCTGAAAATTTACTGGTTTGATAAAAGCTGCTGTATCTCTTACCAGAAAGCAAAGTGAGTTTTTAAACAGAAAATGAAAGAAAAAAAAAACTGTAAATATACTCCAGTTGTTTTAAAGGGATCCACAAACAGCTTAACATGTTGTTTAAAAAACCGTGTTCCAGATTATTATGCCAGTGAAATTTTCTCAGATTTTCTTAAATGGTCGATGCAAATGATGGTCAGTATAAACTATGAACTATTACAGCATAAGTCAAATTTTATTGAACAAAGTTCCCCATGGGAAGAGTAATTTTTTTTGCTTTTTGTCAAAAATAAACTCAAAATGCACTATTTCAAATTATTACGCAAAGCAGATTTTCCAAACATTTTATGGATTAAAAAGAACAGCAAATGGTCATTGTTTGAATATGCAGCATTAAGTGGTCACATGTGCTAAAATCTGGTTACTGATGTGTTTGATTAACAGACAGTTGCATGTTAACATTGGACCCCCCACCTGCACAATTCTTGCATCCACAGAACTTGTGAGTTTGTGGAAAGTTTCTGCTTGAATTTTTCTGCAGGATGTCAGAAAACCTACCCAGAGCTGCTGTTTTGATATGATCTGCATCCCACCCTCAGATCTTCTGCTTGAGGAGACTCCAGAGGTTCTCAATAGGGTCAGAGGTCAGAGGAGGATGGTGACCACACCAGGAGTTTCTCCCCTTTTATGCCGACAGCAGCCAATAACACAGTGGTATTCCTCGCAGCATGAGATGGTGCATCATCATGCATGTAGATAATTTTGCTACTGAAGGTACGGCTCTTCTTTCTGAACCATGAAAGAAAGTGATCAGTCAGAAAGCCCTGGTTAGAGGGGCCGAATAATACATTTATGAAAACTAAACAGCCTACAGTGTTTCTACTGTGTTGTTTATTTCTTCATGTGGAATAAATGTTTCTCAAATTAAGTCTGAAAGCAGACTGACAGCTTTCACTGCAGCAAATGTATCAACTCTTGGGGTTGTTTACAAATGCAAAACTCACTTTTTAACTCCAAACTTTCAGCTTTACAATCACACACCACCTTGTGTTAAATAAACCCCAATAAACAAAAGGCTGAAGGTATGAAGAATGTGTTTTAAATACAATTTATTTTGATTTGACCAACTTAGCCAACCTTTTCTAAAAGGATTGTTTAGGTTATAATAAACACTGTTACCTTATTTGCACTACTAATGTTCGTCATCTTGCAATCAAAATTAATTGACATTTGCATGAGTCATAAATAAAAGGACTTAATCTGTTATGAGCAAACAGAAATCTTGGAAGATTATAAAAGAAAACAGAAGATGAGCTCCAAAAGTGATCATGAGTGCACGCTGACTCACTTTTAGCTGTTTTTGAATGATGCCTTCTGTCCTGGTGAAATGTCACCAAGCAGCCAACAGCTGCTAAAAGCTAATTAATGAAGAGCTTGTTCCCGCTGTGGATGAAATTGCACGGCTAAATTTAAAAACCACACTGGTGCCTTGCTGTTTTTGCGTCTTCTTTCGAATAAAACTTGTGTTCTTGCCTGTATTATTAGATGCGTGTCGCTTCTACTTGAAGAGAGTCCCAGCCATGCACGAAAATCGCTGTGTGAACTACAAAAGGTCAACCTCGTCATGCCGCGCGCAAACATGGTAATTAAAAACAAAGTGCAGCCCTAAATTCTGTTGCAATGATTAGACATTGATTTTAATAGAAGAAAAATGGATGTATGACATCAACTGAGTATACTAGTTATTCTTTACCAAATAATGTATTGTTGAATACAATTATATTTGAAAAGTTCATTTATTTTACTAATTCAATTCAAAATCCGAGATATATTTTAAGTGTTCATATGTTAATTTTGCATCTACTTAATAATTCATAAGGTATGGAGATAACAGCGTCCTTCAAAGGTTGCATTTGAAGGCCGATTACGTCACAGCGATGCGACAAAGGCTGTCTAAGATTCCTCGAAACGTGACTTTCTTTGCCCTGGATTTAAACCACATGTCCTTCACCATATCCCAAGATTCATTGAGGGCGAGCAAGAGAAGTGGAAGAGAATTACAGTTCTGAGTTTCTGGCGAGACGGAAATTTGAGCTTGAAACATCCCAGGTCTCAACTGCTTCTAAAAACAACCAAAGCACCAAAACACCTATCGTTTTTTTTGGTGTCTGAAAAATGAGCAGTTTCAAAAACCTCCTGATTGTTACGTCACATTCAAAAGGCACTTCCCTGTTACCTAGCAACCACAGCAAACCTACAGCCCATCAGCTGGTTTTACCGCTGTGTAATCATGTATGTAAGCAATATATAAGGCATTTTGAGCAGAATATATTTACATATTTTTAAGCATATTTGATAGATAAGCTTTTAAAGGGAACTGCATCAACACACACTGAGCGTTCCCCAATTAACACACAAGTTATAAAAGTTAAAGGCAAAATTCAGTTTCTAACAGAAGGATGAATTTCACTGCCAAATACTAATCAGAAGCAGAAAATGCATGCAGCTTCATCAAACGTTAACAGTTTGATGAAAACTGTTCTTATCACATTCAAACACTTCAAATTTGTTTTAATCGAACCTGTTATCCATTTTCTGCTCTAATCCCACATCTTCGCATAATCCAGGATTTAGGAGCGTGATGTGGAGCTGGCGACCAGGAAAAACTAAATAATGAATCTAAAGTGAACTTTAACTTTATCTTTCAGAAGATGAATGAAGGGCAGGAATCTTTTCATCATTTAGGAATCAAACCTGGGCAGATTTGGTGTGCAGAAAATTTCTAACCCGGATTTCTCAGTGGGAAAAGTAAATTAAGGAATTATTAACCAAATATCAAAAGGCAATGAAAAACTTGGGAAAACAACGTGGCTTCCTTCAGAAAGAAAACACTGAGCTGGACTTCATATTTTCCTGATGAAAAATGGGGGCATGTTTGAGTTTCACTGCATCATATCTTTGATTTGGAAGAAGTTTTCCCTGCAGCTGTGCAACAGTTTTCATACTTCTTAAAACGTTTCATGCAAGTTACAACCAGAACGTTAATGTGCGTTAAATAAGTGTCATTTAAAAATGTATCTGAAAATTAATTTTTTCTTTTCACATCTACAATCACACAGACAAAAATCTAATTTGCACTTAGGTCTCGACTTTGACTAGGTCATTTTAGAGAAGGGGGTCGGCCAGCTTTACAATTTAAAGTTAAATATATTTTAAAATGATTTCATTACTATTTTCAAGGTTTGAAATCAAAAATAAAATCTAACTTTTCAAAATAATTCTAAAGTTTTACTTTCCTATGGGATAATGATATTTGAGCAAAGTATCATCATCCCCGGTTACATATTCAGCTTACTAAATTCGATGACAATCATTTCGATATTCGATTCATCATGATTAACCCAATTGTTTCAATCTTAATACACACAGACAGAGGTGGGAAAGTATGTTTTATCTCTTCAGATCAATAAACCTTCACAGTTCTTCAAGCGAAAGACTTGAAGAACTTGAACTCTGATTCAAGGCTCTTACTGCTGAAATGAAGTCAGCATATCAGATATTCAGCCTCCCAGATTGGTGAAAAGCCTCCATTTTACCTTCAGTGCAGCAGGTGAGAAGCAGAGAAGGGTCCACTCAGGCTCTACACTTGAATCAACATAACTAAAAATCATGCACGATACCACTGGAGGCCCAGCAGGCCCTTTTACTCTCAAGGAGGCGTCTGCAGAACATGTTAATTATAAAAACGCCTGAACGGTACAAATGGAGCAATAAGAAACTGTTCCAGGGTTTATTCAGACCGCAGCGTGAACGTACTCCGGCGCTGGACCTGCTTCTCAATCAGAGCAAAGAGTCTCGTAAGTGACTTATTTTCCACTTCTGGACTATTGATGTGTTAAAAAGCACGAGTAGTATCAATCAGGCTACCTCTAAAACCTGACTTCGAGGTCTGTTATGGCAGCTTTGATTTTAAGTTTGAATAATCTGACCTCTTTTTCTGAGAAAATCTCCTTGGGTTTCTCTAATGATGCCCTAATGGATTTCTGGAGGAGGTGAAGCAGCCTTGCCTCCTCTCCAGTGTTTAGGTAATTCCTCGTTACTTTCAGCTCCTCTAATTCTGGATTCTCTTATCGCCTCCTTGCTGCTGGGACCCTCTGGGGGCCGCAGCCAGCCAGTCGCTGATCCCACTTCTTTAAAATTCATTGCCACTTTGTCAATCTGCCTTCGAGCCCTTCTTTCTGAACAACTCATCGCCTCGTAGATGTCAAGAATCCCATCTTTAAGTTTTAGAAATGTGCCTCGTGAAGATTCCTCCAACCAGCTTCGATTCCTGCACTGCATCTGCACCAGACTGCAAATCTATAAAACAGCAAGATTTGTTTAGAGTTAAGGTTTCTAGTTTCTAACTAATAAGTCCAGGGTTTCCTGCAGAAAACTGAACTGATTACATGCTAGCCACGATGCTACATGTTAGTGCTAGTTCTTTGTGGCACTATGAAATAAAATTAAAAAAAATTTAATGCACATTAATACTGAAACAATCATCTTAATGAATACATTTAATTTACATATTTATCTCCTCTTTTATCTTTTGTATTTTGTGCAGCTTCTCAGGGTTTCCCCCAGAAAACTTGCAAAGCCCGGTGGTTGGGCGTTGGGCCGTCATTCACCTCTCCATCGTCTTTTTGAGTTAAAAGTTGTTTAAAGTTGACAGAAAATTGGAAAATATCATTTGATAATCACGTGTTATTAAGATTGGAAGATTAATACCTGGCCACCGACTATAAAGTCTTAAAAATGATAATATTTATTTTAAAAAAAGAGCAATGCTTAGCCTGGTGGGGGCACAAGTAAAGCCTGGTGGCCCGCCAGGCTTATTATTATAACTATAATGTTCCCTTTATTTATTGATTTAACTGATTTATTTATGAATGCCTGTATGTTAAAGGGAAATATTTTTTAAAAATATGATAATTTCTAAATAAAATTAACAATAATAAAAATATCTAACAGGAAAGTTTTCATTAAAACTCCATTAAGGGCTAAGATAATTAAAATAAAAAAAAAAGATTTTTATTGCTTGAATTAGTTTGAGGAAGCAGTTACTCAAGAAAGCGGGGAAATTTTAAGATATTTTCATAATAAAAATATTTAAAATGTCTGAAATATTTTAAGCAATTAAGTGACTGCAGTCAAAATCTAAGAAAAACAAAAATAAAAAATATATATTAAATTTTCAATAGGATTCTGCACATAGTACCTGAATCTACTCACATTTTTAATTTATTCATGCTCTCATGAGATTATCCCAACAATCCTGGGGATTTGGGTGATTTTTAGACGCCATTAATTGGAATTTATCAAGAAGACACTACAAAATAATTTATATAAAATGTATAAACAGCATTATTGATGCAGCTAAAAAGCCGTCTCAACCACACAGAGTGCATACAGTACGACCTCCACAGCTCCCAGGAAAACTGACACCAACTTCAGAGCGATCGCAGGCGCTCAAAACGCTCTGCTGACAGCAAAGCCGAGAAAAGTGGGGCAGATTTTGGGTGAACGGTGGAGGATCAGGCAAAGAGGAGACGAGTGCGGGGAACTTTAACATCCTTTCCAATATGGTGGCATGGACACATTATTATGTTACATTTTTGATGTGCGGAGCATCGAGCTGGAGTTGACTGCCAGAATGAGGTCAGCTTCATCTCTGATAGCAAATTTAATTGAAATTTGGATTGAGAAGATTTTTACTGTTCTTCACAGAAACTTCAACTCCCAATTCAGTTTCATCTACTGATGAAGTAGATTCATAAATCTCATAAAAACATTTTTAAAAATTATAAAAACACATTTGAAATAGCTGGAGTTTGGCAAATACAATTAGAAAATAAAAAGGGTGACATTTGTCTTGAACTGTGTTTAAAGGTTTAATTAAACATACCTTATTTTCTCTTCCACAAAAACAAGTTTTTGTTTATTCTTACCCCTTAAATTAACAAGTTTCATGGAGCAAAAACTAGAAAAAGCAATGAGTCTTCAGTTATAATGAGTCATCAGGGAAAATTCAACTAAAATTCACCAGATTTCTTCAGCTTTTGCTTTTTTTTTTGGCCACATTTAATTGTTTTGGATCATCAAACTATTACCTAATATCAGCCATAGATATGTAATGGTTCAATTTATAAGGAAAGAAAGCTTTATGCAAATGTGTATAATTGAAATTACACTAAATTAGGTGAATAACTGCTGTTAAACTGAGATACTATTTATTGTTATTTCATTAGCGACACCAAGGTCTGAATACTGTCTGACCTTTATATTCGAGAAATCATTCAAATACGACTTGCCAGAGGCTAAACAGTCTCATAAAGCAACACACCATTAACCAGTCTAAACAAACTCAAGGTCCTGTGAGAAACAAAGCTGTTGATATCAGACGCTTTTGAAACTTAAATCCATTGAGACGCCAACAAAACACAGCAAGAGACATTTTCTACAAGAGAGAGTATGCAAAACACCAAAACTCCTCCAAGGATGAATCAATGAATCATCCAGCAGGTCACAAAAGAAACAAGAACAATATCTGCAGACCTCGCTTCCCTCAGTTAAGATTTTTCATTTCACAGCAAGAGAAGAAAGACTGTGCAAAAGTAGCAACAACGGCTTCGTCCCCGCTGACCACATAAACGCGAAACTTTGACATTTTGGAAACCAATTTGCTCCATGGAAACATAATAATTTTGAAAAAAACTCTTGTTTCTCAAGAAAATGGTTTTATGAGGTGGGATTATTTCACAACAATGCAAACATGCAATGTTTCTTTCGCATCATGCGAGTCGCATGATCAACAACCGGATGTTGCCACTGGCAGAAACCACGAAGAAGAAGACAACAGGAAGTGGTAGGAGGATGATGTAATGACTCATTATGTGAGCAAACTTATTCAAGAGAGATTTTAATTGTGTTTCTTAGTTAATGGAAATGCGGAAAAGCAAAATTGTGTTTTTGGAATTTTTCTGGAATAGAATTAAAAAAAAAAAAAAAAACACAGAGGGCAAATTCCACAATCAAACCAAGAAAGTTCACTCAAAAATAACATAAAATATCCATCTAGCTGAATTTGATCAGAGTATTCTGATTAATTATGTCAAGGCCAATGTCCTTATTGATCTGCATCACTGATATCATTCTAGCTACAGAGTTATTCTAGCTGCCCTTCGTGATGAGCTGACCGCTTCCTCTCAGTTAGCTCCAACATATGTCATTTCTTCCTACAGCACAAAGGCTTCCAGTTGTCCTTATAGCATATTTATAATCCTTACACTGATGTTATCAAATAAGAAAAGTATGGATCTCTGAGCCGTCAATGCCAGCAGCAGAGGAAGGCCAGATGTGGAAAGTGTGCATGAGTAAAAATCCTGCTTTGAAAATTAGAGCTATATGTTGGTAAATGTAAAATATGTGGTTTAAAGGCAAAGAGGCATTTTCTAAAAATAAAAATCGACAGAGATTCTTCTGTGATTCAGATAAGGTTCCTCAGTTTTAAATAAAACCCGTCGCTGTTCATCCGAGGTCATGCCTGCAGATTTGAAGCTTCCTCAAATCAGTAGTTTGAAGGCAACCCAACCATTAGGCCTCCTAATATGGCCTCCTTTGAATTATTCTGGGTTACTGTCGGCTGCCTTAGCACTGCCTGTAACACGCCACTCAATTCATGATTCAATATTCAAAAGATCTTCCTCTGAATCAAACCAACTCTGATCTCAATGGATACTAAGTTAGACGTTTTTGTATTTTTTTCCACTTTAATATGTTTAATCATGTTTGAAAAATCTGTTAACAATTTGGCTGTATCATACTCTAAACCATGCAGTATTCAAATAGTGAATTAAAAACTGGTTTCAATCCAACATCTCTCTCTGTCATTGATTTGTCTTGTTTGTCGCAGCACATCTGTGTCAATCAGAGCGCCCGTCTGTCTGTCTGCACGCCTTCCAGTGCGTGTGCAGAGAGAAGCCCGTCCAGCCTTGTTGTTCAGGGTCTGCTCGCCTCTTTCATGTCCTACCTGGGTACAATAATGAGGTTCACATGGGAACACAGAAAAGAAGCTAGAAAATATCTGCGCTCTCATTTGAAGCAGCCCTCGCGGGTTTGTGTGATTGTGTGCGCGAGCCGCAATAACGTCTAAGTTTACCTCATTTGAATGAAAAGATGAGAGTCTACAAAGCGTGTGCACACTCTTTTGAAAGAGGACGGGAACATTTAGGGGGTGCATACGTGCATGCATGCGTGGCCTCACAGAGCACGAGCAAAGATATAATGAGGAGGGCTTGCAGACTCTGAGACAGACGAATGAGTGTTTAAAATAGGTGGGAGGCAGCCTGTAAGGTGCACGCACTCCTGCAGGAGAGTACAAAAGAAACAGAGAAAACCAAAGGGGAAAAAGGGAAGGAGAGACAGAGATTTTTTTTTTGTGTGTGTGGAATTTGGGACCAAACAACACAAGGAGCAGCAGAGTGGGAGGAGGTGAAGAAGGAGATCACATGCACACAATGTGTCCAGAAAACAGAAGGAGTGAGAGATATAGGGGATGAAAGACGGGAGGTGGGGAGCTAACACCAACCGCAGAGCGCGCGGGGAGAGAGAGAGAGAGGGAGAGAGAGACAGAGGTGACGGAGCTAACGTGGGAAAGAAAAGGGGAGGCGAGAAAGACGGGAGTAAAACGAGTGAAAGAGAGAAGGGATGTGGAGCTGCTGCAAGCGAGACACAACCATAACACATTATGGCTAATATTAGAAAGAGAGACGAGGTCTGCTGCAGGAGGAGAGAGAGAGGGGAAGGGAGTGGAGAACCACGAATAAGTCTGAGGATGGGAAGACACACACACGCACACACGCACACACACACACACAAACACCCATTTAAAGAGATAAATGCCTTTTAGATCAGGAGGTTATTCTGAGCTGCACCCAAGCATGACTCGTTATCTCACTTCACATTTGTTGTGTATTCCTCTCTTTTTTAACTCCTTCATTCCTCCACTTCATCCTCCTCTCTGCTGGCTCTCAGACTGTGTGAGGCTTAAACTACTACAGCTTTTCAGCCAACCTTCTTCCTCCTCTGCTTGGCGTGCTATTTCTGCTGTGAAGTAAAGTATCTATTTTGTCGCACAATAACCACTGATTTGATCATTTTAATGATATTTAATGTGGTGGATCAACAGGAAGAAAACGCTAAAGGAAAATGATCCCTGGTTTTTGAAATGAAAAATTGAACAATGCCAGAGTTGCTCTTTTACGTTATCTTTGATTTGCCCATGAGTCTTTTTTTATTGAGTTGTTGGATATTTGGGCAACTATTCTGGATGCCGTTGGAAGGATTTTTCCTCTCACTTTCAGACATTTGTAAGGACGAGTAATTGGAGCAACAAGGTGTTACTGTCACAACTGTGAGCAGCTGATTAGCGTCTCAAAAGGTCAAACAAGACCTGAACTACCACTAAATATCAGAGGAGTTGAAAAGTACGTTAGACTTCATGGATGAAGAGCAGAGAGAGGAGGAGGAAGTTCAAATCATCTATTTCATCAATCATGGTGATGATATAGATGAATCCCCAACTTCAACGTCTCTTTCTAACCAAAGAGACTTGAAGAGCAGCAGCAAAAGCAAGTGAGGTGGATTAGCAGAGTTTGTGCAACCATATTGAGCTGTTATGCATGGCATTCTTTAGTCAGAGGCTTCTTCTGATTTGCTGCAAGACTGACTGCTACTGGATATCCTTCCTGCTCACAGCATCACCATCCATAATGTATCTTTAAAGATATTTGGATGACATGAGTTACGTTTAATTTCCCTTTGCAATTTGAAATGAATTGTGATGAGAGTTTATTGCCATTCCATTGTAGCTCTGGTTATCCCCGCAGTTTCATTAACTTGTTTTCTGCTGAAGAAAAGCGTCTTTACAGAACCAAACACTGATGGCATATCGACCACAAACAGGGTAACAGTCTCACCGCAGCACCTTCTGCCACATGTCTGGTTTTCTCTGGACAGAGGGTTTCTCCTGGCCTCCAATCCATGCTCCATTTTCTAATTGAAGTGACTTCTAAAGACAGACAGCTGCTCTGGATTTTATGAGGCATCACAAAGTGAAAGGAGCTGAAGAATCATTAAAAAAATTGATCATTTTAAATATAAATTGAGATTAAATTGTTCTCTAAGATCCTTCTTTGTGTGTTTAAGCATTCATAATTAACAGAGTAATAGATTTCATATACTGATGTAACCCGCTGACTGTTTTCGGTCTGGCTTGTACAACATGATTTGTTTAGATGAAGTTGACCTTGAGTATTTTCCCTCCACTTCCAGATTACAAACCTCTTTGTGTTGGGCGATTGCAGATAAGCCCAACAAAAACACAGAATATGTGACAAAATGTGAAAAAGCTGAAGGCATGATCTGGAAAACTGGCCTGCAAGGAAGGAAAATAAAAACTTCCCCTCTGGAGACTGGAAGCTCTCCATTAATTCTAAATATTCTCTCCTCTGTCACATTTAATGCTGTTAATTTCAGTTTTTTCATAAATATCCTCCTCCTTACTGTTAATTTTGAAGCTATAAATTTCAGAAACAGTGACCCTTGTGACAATGTATTGAAATGACATTATTCACATCTGAGTTCAGTTCAGTTCATCGAGTGTTTCGGCTGAGAAACGGGGATTAACTTCACCAATTATAACAGAGCTTCACTCAAATAAACTTCTCCAAATGGGCTCTAATCCGCTTTGTCTTCCTGGTATTTGAGAAATCAAAAAAGCTGTACCCTTGACATGGAGATCCACTGGTTCCTTTGTTTCCAACCAGGCAGAGGAGTTTTGCTGACAAGCTGTGGAGCTGCGGCGCCACCAAGTGGTCAGAAGGGGTCCAAACCGGCTGCAGCTTCAATTCATTTCATGATTTTCTGGACGGGGGTACTGACTTGGTTCCAACCATCTGTGAGAATCAGACCGGTGAGAAAAAAAAGGGAAGGAAGAATAAATTGACATTCTAACTAGAGTGAAAGGAAATACAGTGAAAACACGGCCGTGTTTTTGCTGAAATGTGTTAAATGAACTGAAAAGGAAGCCAGTTGGGACGACATAGTGTTTTATTTGCTTTTGTCAAAAAAAATAAAAAATATATATACTCACCATGATATTATGGTGAATAACCTAAATAATAACTCTGCTCTGTGGGAGTCTTGAATCATCACCCATAAATATTCATTAAATCTTTCATATTGGTCTTAATCAATAGTTCTGAAAATATTCTGGAGGTCTTTGAAAGTTTTGTTTTGTTTTTTACGTTGGCTGCTTCCTCACTAATTGTCCATCCATCACTTGACTGTTTCCTGATTAATTAGTGTACCTGTTGTTTGTTAACCTAATTATCTGTGACATACAAACTAATTAGACCCAATAAGGCTCTGAACTCAGCGGATGAACTGGTGCTGTGTTGACTGATTAAAAAAAAACAAAGAGCAATGAGACAAAAAGTTTTAAGCCAGCTGACTTTTGGGATGTGATCTGTGCTTTCTGTAATATAATAATGATGTTTATGTCAACCCTAACCAAACCTTAAAGACAGACTGTTTATTAGGTTTTTATATTGGTATATGATATGTAAGAGTGCTGCTCTCTTTTTCATATTTATGACCCTCTAACATGTTCTATTGTTTCATATTTTCCACAGTATTTAACAGGTTTGGTGCTTTCCAAACCTCAGCCTTACTATCACTCTTTCCTGCTTTCCATTTCTTCTTTCTCTTACTATTATTTGAATTTTATAAAACCATTGTCCTCTTCTTTCTCCATCCCGCCTTTTTTGCAATTCTTTCATCAGTTTTTTGTTTAACAATATCAGTATTGTGTATCAGTTTTAACTACTGTATAAAGCTTTTGCTCTGTCTATTTGGCTCCGCCCACGTTTTCTAAAGTTACACTTCCACAGTGGGTTTAGTTGCACTTCAAATCAAAACTTGCTCCCTCTTTCTAAAAAGGAAGATTATGAGGTACTGAATGGTGTTAAGTCTGAATACATCCCAGTTAAAACCATTTAAAGCATTAAAAAACAAAATCAGAAACAAAAAAAAACAAACAAGGCCAACCTGCCAGCTTATCCTCTGAACTCCCTGAAAACCTGAAACCTTTTGCTTGATTAAACGTTTCCTATTAATTTGTTTCCAATCTCCCTTCACTGCTCTTACCTGCAGTGCCTGGATGAGAGGAGCCGTGCAAATAGACCTGCTTCGCCGTTTGCCAGCGTTGCCTTTCAGTCAAGAAGAAGGTGGGCAAACACCTGCAGCTGTTGTCAAGAACTCGGCAGAGCACAGGCAACAAAGGCAGATCTGTAAAGCAACATCCAGCATCAAACAGTCTGTCAACACCAGCAGCTGAGAGGCAGCGAAGAAGCAAACAGACACAGATATCAGAGCTGGAGAACAGGGACGGCGCTACAAAAAGCTGTTTACGCCGGTGTCACTTCCAGCTCTGCTACAACCAATCAAGAAGACTGTCGTAAAGTCTTTCAGCTCCACTTACCGACGTTGGAAACTGCAGCAGCAGCAGCAGCAGCACATGTTCAGTTATTATTTATTTGTCTTGTTCCATCATTTCTGGAAGAAAATAGTAGTTTTTTTTTTTTATTATTATTTTCAGACATTGTGAGCAGTGCAAATGTTTTATGTAATACCGGCGCGTATTCTCTGTTTGAAATTTCACCTGCATGAAGAATGAAAACTCCAGCAGCTGTATGAAAGAAGATTTTACAGGAGAGAATATAAAAATAAGCACTTTAAAAGCGGTTAACCCTAATTCCTTCAACCCCATCGCTCTGCATTCGTTCCTGTGGTGCTCCATCTGGGCTGCATGGACACATCAAAGATTATTCCCTGCAAAATGCCATAAAAAACACAAATGCATGAATCTTTACATTGTTTTATGAATGCAGTTAGCTTCAGTTCTCACTGTGAATATAAAATCACTTGTGACTTTTATAAAGCTGACTTGAAAAGTGAATTTGTCTAGGGATGTTGTTTGTACCTGATAAAAGACTGAAGTGGCAGCAAAAACGAATAAGTTGATTTTTCTGATACTTTAAGGAACTTTTTACATTTATAAGGTAATATTCTTTGTTATTTTTGTTTTTTAAACCACAAGCACTCTCATTTTTTTTTTTTTTTTTTTTTACATTTTTGGACACGATGTGTAACCGTAGCAGTTAATTAGCATCTCAAAGAGTCTAATAGGTTCACTGTATCCTTCCTGAAGATACTTAATGTGCTTTATGACATTTAAATTTACTTTGGTATAAATAGTGTATTTTTGAATAGAAGCTTCATTGTTTTTTATACATTTCTTTGTGACAAAAAAGTGAAATACATATAAAGAAGAAATGCTAATGCTGCTGGATACCAAATGGTTAATTACTAATCACCCAGAAAAACGGTGTAGTAGAATAAATCAGTGGTTTCAAACCATAAAAAATGTCAGAATTATCCCTTTATGCTACAGCTTAGGACCGATAACGCAAAGTATAATCCACTAATTAACCTTTCAGATGATCAGGTGTCAGTGTAATCAATTTAATGAGCCAACAGAGATTGAACAAGTTGCTTCCTTACTGATAAATAATCCCTAGTCAATCCCAGATTGGATTGAATCTGGTTTCTCTGATTGGTACTGTGGCCCATTGAAGTACATAACACAAATATGACCCAGGAAAAAAAAGAAAAACATTTAAGCTGATAGAAAAGGTTCAGATAAGGCTGTTTTGTCGGCAGCCACTGAGGTCCACTGGGATTTCAGTTCCTGTCTCTGTGCTGCTCTCCGGAGAGCCTCTGCGTGAAGATTAAAGTTTGTTTCTAGACGGAAGAGATGAACGCAATCACAAGAGGAAAGTTTTACAAAGACCTCCTGCATGATGCAACACCTGATGTAAATTTCAACACACGAAGAGGATGGGGACGCTTACCTTTGAACCATAAAAAGCTGAGATTCAAAGACAAAGGACAGAGCAGACGGACGGCTCTGCTGTTTTCTGGCCTCTTCAGTTTAACGTGTTGTTTTTAGGTCGAGTGTGTTTTTGTCGTTCAAGTGCTTCAATCTCGTTGCACAGTATTTTGTTATGTGAAGTGAATGTTGCGTTTTTGTTTTGTTGGTTTTCAAAAATGTGTGTTCACCAAGTTCTTTATCTGTATTTTGTTTGTTGTCCTTCCAAGCGGCAGAAACGTTTTCAATGTACTAACAAATGGCTAAATAGTATTAAACAGAAGCAGACGGAAAACAATGCATTTTTTATCTAGTACTGATCATTTTCTCCATAATTTTCCAGTCACACTATATAAAATATCTTAAATGGTCTTGACAAGTAGTTCTTGGGACTTTCTGAGTGTTTTCTAAAACTTTTTTTATTCATTTTCAATCCAATCCTCACACCCTGGCATAAAAGCTTGTTGTGGAGTGCAATCCTTAAAACACGAGTGAAACTCAACTCTATTCATGTGGCCCTCTATTCTAGACTCAACACTAAGTGTGCTTAAATATTATGTTGTCAATCAAATCAACGCGGTTTTTATCTATTTACTGCCAAATTATAGCAATCAATCCCTTCAGTTCCTTGAGAATTATTGTGGAAATTTATGCAAAAATCAACAAATCCCCACACTTTTTTCTGCAAACGTAACTGGGAGTTTTTTGCAGATTTTTCTCAATAATAGTCAAAACTTTCTTACTTGTACCAAACAGCTGCATCAACCTAAATGGATGTCAGATTATAGTCCATGACCGATGGATAAAAGTTGCATTTACTATTATAAATAAGCACAAATATTGCAAAGATTTCCAAACCCTTTGATTTAAATTCTAAAAATAGTCACAAAATCCTGGAGGGACTGAAAAGGTGTCAATAATCTTATTTCATTTTAAGAATTTATTGATACGTTAACAGTTTGTCAACAGGTTTTATCAATACACTCTGGCACTACTGGCCCTTTAAGAGCTTGGATGACCTTGATTTGGCCCCAAGCGAAAATTAGTTTGACAATACTGCCTGAAAACACGGAAAGTAGACAAAAAGACTAAAAGTACTAAAAAATGCTAAAAGGTTTGGTGAAACACAAAGTAATGTCACCTGTATTAAGTATGTGATGCAAAACTGTTGTGTATAGTGCAGGTATGATGGGATGAAGACTGTACATTTTGCAACTGCCTCAAAATAAATAGTTTTGCTGTGAGGTATTGACTTTTTTTCTAGCTTCTGTTCACCGTATCATCCAAAACTGAAGGTTTACACATTAATGAGTGCCACTTTGTGGTCACATAACAATTAACAGAATTACCGTAATTTTTGGACTATAAGCCACTACTTTTTTTCCATGCTTTGAACCAGGCGCCTGATATTTGTACGTTTCCGGTGTTTTTTGCTTTTTAAAACTTTGTAGATGCGGCTTAAAATAAGGTGCGCTCTATAGTCCAGAAAATACGGTAATCAAAAAGTAGATTAGATTAATTTATGCTACTGTGCCAAAGGAAGGCAATGTTGTAGGGTTGTTTTGTGATGGCGTCATGGTTTGTTTATGACTCAAAAGACAAGACAAAAATTTGATTTTCTTTTTAAACAAATATCTAAAAATTTCTGTTGTTTACTTTTAGCCTTTGCAAGCCTAAAAGTATTGAGTTTTTTTGGCTAAATATCTTAAAATTAAAAGTTTCATAATTCTTTTTTGAAAAATCTGACACCTTCAGCATCAGACACAGTAATATTATTTTCAAGGGTCCCTCGACTAACTCTACTGATGATCTCATTTTCAAATATGTCTTGTTTATTAGTTTTTAGCCCAGAAGACATGTCGACAGGCGGCGTGTAAACAAGACAGGCTGTTATTGCTCTCACACATCACCGTGCACAACAACAACTCTGTGACGTGATTATTATACACAAAATGCATCCTGCAGCTCTAAATATTTACAGAGAAAATAAAGCAACACATAAAATGCTTGTAGCTGAAACAGAGGAAGAATAATTTTATTCTCTAACTATAATGTGTTTAAACTGACTGAGATTTAAACATATTTGTCATTTACTGTCATAAAATCTGTTACGTTTCTTCTGTCTGTTTTGCATCAAGCCACTAAATGGCACCAGCAGTTTTAGTTTGACGGATTTATTGCCTGTATTTTCTGTAAACGACTCTTTTGTTTGCATGAAATGTTACATGGCTGTCAGAATCAGATTAAAGTCATTAGTGCGGTTTGAGTTCAGACAAATGGAAATTTCTACACATTTCTACACCAATTGAGTGACGTCACTGAATGAACAAGCTTGAATGAAAAACATCTCCACACCTGCAGCTTTTATTAAAGTTTCACAAATTTCACATTTAAAGAAATTGATTTGGAAAAATGTTTCTCTTGTTGTTTTGTAGCCATGTTATTTAATTACCAAAATTTCCACTTAACATCTGTCTTAAAGATGTAATTTTACATATTAAGTTGGTGTTATGATTAGCTAGTCAGTACTAAACAGCCTTTTTTCCTCTTAGTCGAGTACAGCTACTTTTAACTGTTGTTTGAGTGAAAATATGTTGAAGTAGTGATACTTTTACTGTGGACTCTGTTGCAGAGGACAGACCTCCTCAAAGTCTCTCAGGGTGAGTCCAGCCAACCTACACCATCTCGTTTGGTTGCCGTGTCCAGAGGTGAGTCGAATGTGGACAGACCGATAAATCGAGCTTTTCTTTTTGCCTCGGCCCTTTCTTCACCTCAACAACCCGGAGGAGCCTTGCTGCACATCAGACTCAATCTGTCCCACCGCCACTCGTAAACAAGACACCAAAGATACTCCCAAGTCCCTCGCCTGAGGCGAACACTGACCCCTGACCTTATAGAGACAGTCCACCGCTGTGAAGGAGGAGTAAGATGTCAAATTGAGAGCTGACTCTCAGTCTCTCCAGTGTAGGCTGAAGGGTCACTGCCTGAAAATGTCAAGCAGAAACATATCAGCCAGGTAAAATAAAGATGTGACCCTGAGGTTCCCGAACCGGAGACCCTCCTCTCAGTGACTCCAGGTTCTCAGTGAACAACACAAACAGGAGTCCAACCTGAACTGGGAACTCAAGAGCAGAAAATGAAGACTCAGCTGCTGCTGAACGGATAGCTCTATAATATAGATATATAATATATAGAGCCTATATATTATATTGATATCTTCATGCTTTGCTGCCAGGCAGACAAATCTAGGTCATTTAAGATTGTTGTGATCTTCAAAGTTTGGGGTTTGTTTTGGAGCAATTTTCAAATGGACCTTTTTTTTTTCAAACATTCAGCTAAAGAAAGAACCACAAAAACCAAAAGAAAACTTTTCAATATTTTCAGAAAGTTAGAAACTCAGAAAATTTAGACCAGATCTGTCCAAGTGCAGCACAGATGGTTGATGCACGTTTTTGAGAAAGACTTTATTGCTTTATTTACTGTTTAGGATACGCTATCAGCTTTTCTAGGCAGGGAAAATAAAATTCAATCAACCACAAAGGAATTAGCAAATTGGATGCCTGTCCAAAGAAAAACTTTTTTTCGAGATCAGTGATTGCCACAAAAACCGTAACCAGGGAACCCCTAATTTTTTCCCAACCAACTTCCAATCCATTTATTGAACCATTAGATATACATTTATTTCTCTTCTAATTTTCATAAATTACGTAAATAACAAAAACGAAATGATAATCTAATGTATGTTTTTTGAGACATATTCTATCCTTTTCCTGTTTGTTTGTGGTTTTGATTTCCTGATCAAACCAAATGATTGGCTGTGAAAGTTGCAACAAAACATGCTAAACGGTTTCAGTAACTGAAAAACGAGGACCACAACCCCGGCCGTCTTCCACTCTATCACTTTATTTGTGTCATATAGATCAACACAGCCAGACAATGAGCGTGTTACGCTGTGGAACATGGAGGCTCAGTCACAAAATGTAAACGGTCTTCCTCTAACGGTGCTGTCAGCTCAGTGATTGAAGCTCCCATTGCTTGTGATTATAAGTTCAGCAACATATGCAAGTCCAGCCAGAAGCAGGGATATGAACTACATTGCTTTGCAAAACATTCAGTCACAACTCAAAAGAAAACCAGGTAGCACCACATAGAGTACGTATATTCCCTTCACTCGCATGTGTTTCTTTCCAGAATCTTCCAGGCAAGAACTTGTTACACAAATAAACTTGACTGAAGTTATGGAAACTATAACTTTTATATGACTCAGAAGATCTTACCAGGTACGTTTCTGGTAAGTCCAAAGAGTATTTATTGAGGCCCACAAACCTCCTGGTAAGGACTGCAGCAATCTCTTTCTGGAAAGTTAAAGGAAAGTCTTTGGTAAGTTCCACAAAATACCTTATAAACAAGTTAAAGGAAATTACCTGTTGTGTTCTGAATATACCTGGTGATTCTTTAGCTGAAAAATAACAGGTAAAGTCCTGTTATTTTTCAGGAAGTTTTGGAAAGTATCAAGTAATCTCTTCAAATTACCACTTATCCAGAAAGTTTAAAAAAAAAAAGGAGAAAAATTTTTTAGTAATTTTATGCAGTGCTACCAAAAAAAGCCCAGTAAGATCAGTAAAGAGGACAAAAACTTCACCAGCAACCCAGTCGACCAGTGGTTATTCCAGCCACTGAACACACCTGGTGTGACATTGCAGATGTTAGACAAACTTCAGTCTCAACAACCGTTTCCTTCCTGGTCTATTTCACCCTTGCTGTGCTCTCTCAGTACATTATAATGTCAGTGTCATCACAATCATTAAGGCTTTGCTGCCCTCTAGTGGACAAAAACGTCAGGCAAAGACATTACAACGCGTTAAAATCATTCTGATTGGACTTACACACAAATTGCGGTCAGATACACATCATAAACAAAGACAACAAAACAGTGCGTGTTAGAAACACTGGCCGTCTGATAAGTGCTCTCTGTACATATATGATTGAACTATTTATGTGTTTTCTTTCTGTATTATAAATGTTTGACGCTACAGTTTAGGCCAGACTATTGAAAACAACCTGTTTACATCTGTATGCACTCACACTGTCTTTTTGCTTTGGCGTGTTGATGAATTTGCAGAGGAGGATACATTAACTGAAGAACCTGAGCAAAAGATGTCGGCAACCTAAAGGCAACCTCATCTGCACGACGCCATGCTTGAGGAGTGTGTGTGTGTGGTGGTGTGCGTGGGGGGGCGGGGGATGATTACATGTCTAGGGTCGCAATATTTCCATTCAGGTAAGAAAAAAGGCTGATATATTTGCTATTTTACTGCAGTGATCAAGCATGCAAACAGGCGTATGTTTGTGTAAGACATCATGGGCAAAGAATTCTCTTGGCACATCTGGAGCGACACGTAAGATCATAAAACTGCGTATAAATATTCGGCACGAAGTGCTGAACACGTTTCAACAACACAGAAATGAACAAATAGGCAGAGGACCAAAACAGTAATTTTTACAAAAAGAAATAAACTTTACAAAGGCATTTGTGTTTTACTTAAACAACCTCAAATATGAAGATGAAGTGTGAGCAGCAATTTACAGATGGAAGTGAGTTTTCCTGCGTTGAGAGTACATTACATTTACAGGTTTCAGCTGCGTGTGATGAACAGAGCAGTGAAAGCAACACGTTGTCCTAAACAAATGAACGCAGCAGAGCGTTGAGTGCTTTTTATAGTGCTTCTTTCTGGTTATGACGGACACACAAGTCCAGAGACTGAAGTAGTGATTAATGCTGTAAAAATAACTGCCTTTAAAGTCGTCACATTTTCAGTTTTGTCCAGCTCTTTAGTTGTCAGAAAGTCTTGTCCTGGTTACTGTTAACGTTCCGTCGGTCTCCTTGAGTTCAGCTTCCTTCCTTGTCCCCACTTCAGCTTGTTTTTCTTGCCTTTTTTTCCCAATATGGCTACAGAAGATCCATGAACCAGATTCAGCTGATGGGAAAGTGTGTCAGGATGTGTCCCCTTCATCTAACCAGGCCAGCGGTCTCTGCTCCACTTTCCCAGAAAGTTGCACTGAGAGAACAGTCAGTACCCTTATTTATTTGTCCTCTTCACACAGCTTTTTTTTTTTTTTTTGAATGTGCTTTTTCATGAATGTGTAAAAAGTAAGCGGAGGCAGCAGGAACGGTCAGGATAAGCTTACCTAACTAATTCTTGTTGCTACGTTAGCAGGTTTAGTGTGCTTTGTAGAGTAAATACAAACAAAGCACAGAGAGCGGTCTGTGCAGACGGCCTTTCCTAGGTTCATTTTCCAAGAATACAAACTCAGAAAGTCAGACAAAACTGAATCACCCAGGATTCCTGTCTGTGTCCTTGTGTTGGCGCTGAATCCCAATTGATTACTACTGTTTGACATTTTTGCTGATTGTAGCTACATTGCTAGTAAGCGTGTTTCCATGCATTTCTATGCCTGCAAAAGTGTTGACACATTTCACATTAAGGAAATATTTGTTTCTCCATAAGCAGGAGGAGGTAGCAGCTCGGCCTAAACCTACCCAAAGCACTTTTCTACAGGGCTGAAAATGATACACAGTATAAAACCGGGGAGTTATTTTATTATTCTCAGCAATTTCTTCTTTTTAAAAATCAACGCCAGCATAACTTGACAGCTTCCGATGCGGTCCAATATGTTGGACTTAGAAAAGGGAGGGATATTTCATGCCTAAACATGTATTTAGATAAATATGCTAACAAGAGAGATGCTTTTCTGGATGTTTTCAGTTCATATTATACAGATTTTATCATTGGGGAAATACTACAGATTATAACAGAACTAATATAAAAGATGGACATTTCCCAAAATTAGGTTTAAGCCATGAAAGGCTTTCTCTTTTTAGTTCTGCCTCTCTATAACCTTTCAAGTTGAAACAATAATAATAATAATAAAAAAAAAAACTATGAGTGGGAAGTATCAGGTTAAATATGAACAATCGAGAGTATTCTGCTGACACAGCTACTGGGAAAAATGTGAATGCATCTTTCTGAGAACGTGGGTCAGAACTGGAGCAGAAATTATAACGTCGACCTGAATGCTGTTAGAATAAAGTCTCCTGAATAACAGTTTTAGTAATAAATAAATAAATACAATTTTCATAGTCTAATTACAGTAAGACTGGAGTTCACCACAGAGGGCTTTTAAATATCTGCGTAGAGTGCCGGTCTGCTAGGTCTCCAATGCACATTGTTCAGTGAACACAAGGAAAATTTGAAAAAACATAACTCTTGACGTCATGATGCCACACTCCAGTGGAAAACTGAGCCATTACTACTTTCGTCTTCGGTGGTTATTGTGTTACGCATAACATTATACATCTTTGAGGAGTTTCACCTGCGTTCTCGACTGTGTATGTAAGATAAGGAAATAAAGTAACTACTGAGAGCTACAAGCCTGAACTGAAGCTGTATGTTCTTCACATAAACCAAACTAGAGGCATCCTAAAATTACGCTCTAGGAGGAAAGGGGTGAATGAGAAAAGGTGATAACATGGCAGAAGATGGCTAGAGCAAAGAGGGCCTGAGTGGAAGAGGCAATGACTGCTCCACTTTTTATGGCGTTCTCTTTAATCGCCTCCTCCAAAGCAGTAATGGATTGAGTGGTCGGGAAGCTAATGGTGAAGTAAGACAGCATGACGAGACGAGGCACAGATCATTGTAAGAGGAGCTGGTCAGGTGCTGTTCAGTCATAAAAATGATTTTATCCATGATTTGAAATGGAATAATCTGGTTTATTAGCTCTAAATAATCAGAATCATCTGTGATTTAATAACTTGCATTGTGTTTTCTACTTCCTCTGATTTACCTCCTTTGGCTTTTTGTGGTTTAAAATAATAAATATTATTAGCTCATCTCGCTGTGTCACAGTCACCGTTTAATCGATGCTTCAGCCCCCTCAGATATCCACTCCCAGATCCTCTAACGCTGTTTCTTTTGTAAAAAGAATAAACTCTCTATTGTTCAGTGGCTATCTTTAGCACTGTCAGCCCCCCGACTCCAACTCCTGCATAGATATATCTGGAAACACATTTCTAAGCCTTCCGTCATCCTCACCTCCTCTCACTAAAGCATGCAATTTTAAGGATTTACTTGCTCTCGGCCTTATCTCGTGCCTGCACTCTGGAACAACTCTGATCTCCTGAACTTGTGGGTTTACTGATGGTTGACAGGATGCACTGCGTGAGATCACCCCCTCCTTTCGTTTGTCTGTTTATCCTCCCTCTTCCAGACCACTGGTTCCACCTGCATCAGACCCAAGCATCTTTTCTCTCTTCTGTCTGAACCTGCTCCTTCCTGTGTGCTCAGCGTTTTCTTTCAGCTCCTGCTCAAACCGTCCTGCTCTTGATGCGTTTTCTGTCTCACATGTCATCGCCAGCATGGCAGCTCTCCTCTCCATGTATGATAAGGACGGGGAAGAAGAAGGCATCCTGGTAGGATGGAGGTCGATCCCTCTCAGCCTCCCTATTTTCTCCTCCTCCGCCTCCTCCTACTCCTCCCTGCTCTGCCTCCTCGTCTCTCTCTCTTCCCCCGTTTTCCCGTCTTCTCACCTGTTCCTCTTCCTCCTCCTCATCGCCTTCTCCTTCCAGCACCCCCCTGGTCTCCTCATTGTTCTGTCTGGAGCCTATTCCTAAGAATCCTCCGCTCCCTCCGCCACCACTGCTTCCTCCGCCTCCGCTCCCTCCTCCGTCCTCCCTGCTGCCTCCCAGTCCTCCTCCGATGCTTCTTGAATGAAACAAGCTGTTCTGTCGCCCACCTCCGAGTCTCCCCAGAGAGAACCCGCTGCGACTCAGCACCAGCCTTCCTCCTATGCCTCCACTGCCTGGCGCTGCTGCCCGGATCCCGGCAACAGTGGCGTTGAGGAGGGCAGTGGTCCCCATCGGAGCCCTCAGCCTGGAGGGCAGACTGGAACTTGACGTGGTTCTCCTGCACCTGGGGCAGCTCTGCAGGAGGTAGGCGGAGTTGAACACCACAGGTAGAGTCAGAGGTGGTGGGTGGGGGGCTTGTGTGGGGGTGACCCCTGGGGGTCCAGAGATGGGCGTGGAGGCTGTGGGGTTTGTGCTTCCACTGGAGTCCAGGTCCATCAGGAGGGCCTCGGAGTAGCTGGGCACCATCTGCTGGTTGCAGCGGATGTGCCACTCCAGCTCCGTCATGTCCACCGTGTTGACGCGGGAGATGGCCCTGTAGCTGGTCCCGTTCAGCCCGAATCCCGTCCCGATTCCGTTCTCAGTCCCTCCTTCCACCGCGTCGCCTCGTCCGCCTCCACCCTGCCCTCCCACGACAACTCCGCCGCCGGCATCCTCCTCCTCGCCGAACAGCTTCTCCACATGGTAGTGCACGTACGCCGTGCGGTATTCTGACACGACCCGCAGCGGCCATGACAGGAGGAAAGCCGAGGCCAGCCAGAACACCCGGTGGCGAGAGAACCACGGCTGACGGGCCGGATCTGGGAAGGCCAGGATGTGCTCCCGGAAATCCACGTTTTTTAGGTGCATTCCCTCCCGGGCCTCCATGTAGTCGTCCAGTCCTTCATTTTCCCCAAAGAACCGCGCTCGCTTAAATCACAGAGAGAAAAAACAACGAAAAACACATTCAGTTTCAAACTTTGTGAGCTTTTCATCAAATAAAGATCCTAAACTTCAATTGCTTTGATCACTTCCATAGTTTCAAAATTATGACTATAATAAAACCTTTTAAAAACTGTTGCCTTCTAGGTTGAGGTACCTGTAATTTGTACAAACAAATTAAACTACTAATGGATAGTAAATAAATCACAGCTCTTTACCGCAGAGTAGTTTTAGTCTAATTTCTAGAGCAAATATTGTAGTACATTTAAAATAAAACAAAACTAACTTACAAATAACTTTACATACAAGAACTTTACGTCACCAATGCCTCACACATTATTTAATTTAAGACATGGTGGCCAGGACATGTTATGTGGTAGCGTGGCCGAGCGGTCTAAGGCGCTGGATTAAGGCTCCAGTCTCTTCGGGGGCGTGGGTTCGAATCCCACCGTTGCCAGAGGTATTTTAGATCTTAAGGTTTCAAGATACAAAGGGCACTAAAAATATAAAACCCTATCATTAATATTCATAATAGAAACTACACAAACATATTTGTAATGGTTTTTTGTTTTTGCAGTGAAAAGGAATCTACTTTTTTACAGAAAGACGTCACACTTCATGTATTTTATTGAAATGTTATGTGACAGACCAACACAAAACAGTACAAAATAATAAAGTCTGAAGCAAAGGATATATGTTTTTACTGATAACCCTGAAAACATCTAGTGCAGTCATCCTGTCTGTATTTTCTTTGCACTATAAATGTAATTCTTTATTAAATAACTACGATTATCCACTGGATTTAGTTCTAACACCATAATGCTTTGATCATTTCATTAAAGCTCTGGCTCTATGTTTAGCATCATTGTTCTGCTAGAATGTGAACCTGCGCCTCAGTCTGGAGCTTTTCTAGCCTCTAGGGGGTTTTTCAGAATTTATCAAAATTTTGCTTCAACCATCAAGCCTTACTAGTTGAAAACCAGCTGAATCTGCCACCAACGTGTTCACATTATGCAGTGCATAGTATTTTGCGCAGGCAAAAACTAAAACTTTGGTCTCACCCAACCAGAGCCCCAGCTTTCATGTTTTCTGCACTTTTGGGAGGTAGTCGACCTTATCTGAGCTTTCGGCTTGCAGTTGTGCCATAACAAGGTAGCGCACAAACACACAAGCACACTTTCTTCTTCTTACCTGAGTGAGGTAAGCAGCTTCAGCTCGAGCACTGGAGAAGCTAAAGCACAGTAATGCAAGAAATTAAAACAAAAATAAAGATCAGCTTCACTATCAAACTAAATTCAAATTCAACCAACTACAGAGCAGATGTGTTAGTACTTTAGAAGTCTGTTGGTACCTGAAACACTTAGTGAAGCGGAGGCGAACAGCAGGGTGGTGCTCCAGGTCGAGCAGCTCTTTTGATACATCTTTGACGCCGTAGCGGGCGTAGTCAAACTCTGAACTGGAGGCATGAGTGTTCACTCGTTCATGGTAGACCTGAGGAAAGGTTAAACAAAGAGAGAAACAAAATTACTTCTCTTTATTTAGGTAAGCAAATAAAGAGAAATATAAAAATAAATGTAAAATGAATGCAGGTCTTGTTACAGTAAAACAAATGTTTTTGTTAATGCTTAACGCCTCAGATAACAGTAAACGTAATTTACATCTTCAAGTACACAACATGAACGACTCCAGTGTTTTTTAATGGCTCTATAGCCGTGCTGCCATCAATGTTTTTCTATGCACATCTTGAAGTAATGCATTAGGAAAGATGACGGAAACAGAAAAATTTGAAATAACTTTTTACTTTTCCGAATGTTAATGAACTAAAGAAATGGGGATAGAAACATAATTGTTTTGCAACATTGTAAAAGTTTGCTCAAACTTTATATCACGTTTACATAGAAACATGTGGAAATGTACATATGCTTCCTTAGACAAACACTGAACTTTTAGTAGGGCAAACAAAAAGATTAGTGCTTTATGTGTACTTCAGCTGAAAATACATAATTTGAATTTTCTTTTTTGCATCATTTTAAAAGTTTCACAATAATATTGGATGAAAAGATGGCTAGTGACTCGACTGGATTGTCTAATGGAGCGACATGTTAACATCCTGTCCTGTTACAAATCTGTTTCCTAAATCTGTTCAGGAAACACAGGGTGCCCACTTAAAGCTGGGCACCTACTGGCCCGTGCAGAAGGTGGTTGCCATGGAGACTATGGCATTACGTTGACGGAGACACTGCTAACCAAGGATTTATATAGCTTGCTAAGGTGACTCTGGCTGCTGGTTGGGCATGAATAGATGAAACAGATGGTGCTCTCCCTGTCTGATCTCCTGACAGCTGAAAGAAGATGCTAATTCATGGAATCATATTGACATCTATCTATCATCTATCAATCTATACTTTTACTTGTTGTTATAAATGTGACAGAAAAGCAATGAATAAAGAAAGAGCCCCCTCACCTGTGTGGTGGTGTAAGCATCTCCGTTGCGGTATCTGGTCACCTGTCTGGTCCTCCTCACGTAGTGGTAGCTGATGGCCTTCCACCAAATACATGGAGTGGCCTGCTGGAGTCTCTGGACCCGCTCATACACTTCCTGACATACCGAGCCAGTTCATGCAAAATGTTAGAAAAAGTTAAACTGAGAGAACTTCCTAAACAACAAAAAAAAAAAAAAAAAACAGACCAGCAGGAGCAAGATAACTATTGTTTGGGTACAATAGCCACATGGGACAAGACAAAGTTTAATTATATCACAATGATTGTTGTTGTTGTTTTTTTTGTGCTGGAAGCAACTAAATCATTTTACAGCAAGAAGTTTTTCCATTACAGAACAAAACAGCCAGGCTGAGCCAGGTCAAGTCTTTTTCTACTTGATGAGGCAATAAGTTTTCCAGAAATGATGGAGGAAATGTGTTCATATTCTCTCCTGGAGAGCTTTCTGTACGAAAGAGAATGACGCATCGATAATTTATGTGTACTTTAGCTGAACTCCTTATTTTAGCTGGAGTATTCTGGAAGGAATGCGTGGTCTTTATTACCACAACACAGAAGACACAAAAAAGATTACATATAACATCATGCAGCATAAAACTACAGTAGTTAAAAACCAGTCTGAATAAATGAGTCAAACCTTTTCTGAAAGAATCAGTAGAAATAACATGAAAGCATCCTACAATCTGGGGGATGAAAAATTTGTCTCCTATGGGCTTAAAATGCATTAGAGGAACCAAAAACAATGCAGTTACATGTCAAATACCTGGAATTCAGCGTGAGCCAACATGGCCGTCTTAGAGAAGCAGTGCCAGCACTCCACCAGGTAAACCACGTACAGCATCGCCAGGAAGGCCAGCGGGATGTAGACATAGCCGCTCGAGCACGGACTCTCCAGGTGGAGGATGTCATTGTAGTAGGCGGCGGATGTGGCGTCGTCGGTGCCACCAAGAGGCATGGAGGAGGAAGAGCCAAGGACGGGCACTCGGCAGAGAGCGCACCAGGCCAGCGTGGCGAAACAGCCGTACATGAGCAGGGTCAGGAGGAGGCACTTCCAGTGGGACTCTCTGCACAGGGAGGAGGCCAGGGACTGCTGGGTGGGCTTTTGCTGTGGGAGGAAGCAAATATTAACTACATGTTTCCTTATTCATTTGTTCAATGAAAGCCAATAAATTTGGTATCATGCGTAGCTTAGTGACACAAATCACACTTCTTTATGCGACTGGTTTCGTAAAGAAGGATGTTACAAATGGGAATGTCTTTCAAGCGTGTTTGTGGGGCTATAATTGGTGGGACATGCAGGTATCTAAAAAAATTCTAACAAATAGTTCTTATCGTCAATTTTATCGTTATCACAAAAGTACCGGTAAATATTGCAATAAAATAAGTGCACCCCTAGTGCAATAAATAAAGCTACATGCATAGGTGTTAATATTTTATCATGAGAAGATTTATTTTTTGTCAAGGAAGGAATGTGCTTCTGGCTGATGTCTGGTAAAGTATTAATAACCTTCCTGTTTGGTAAACAGTGTCAGATTTCCAACCAAATGTGCAGCCGGAGGCCTGGACCAAAGGAACGCATTAGAACTGCTTCATACACATCTGAAGGTAAGTGCTGCACATTAGACACACACACAGTGTTTACAGTGCACTCAAATACACAAGCATAGCTGGTGTGATATGCTTCCTTCTTCGTCCACGTGCACGTTCTCGGCATTGTAATGCAGCCAAAAGAGAATATGTGAATAATTTAGATGAGAACGATGCTTCTAGACGGTTCCCCAGCCAACTGACTCGGCTCCAACATCAGCAGCAAGTCGGTGCTGATGCAATGTGTGCATCAATGACAGAGAGGCAAAAAATAAAGCTTGTGTCACACTGTTTAAGAGTGAAGACGTTTTGTTTCATCCCTCATAAAGAAGAAGGAGTGTTTGTTTTCTGTTTCACTTTGTGGGAAGACAAAAAAAAAGGAGATGATGAGTCGGGAAAGAAAAGCAGATGGGATGACACCAGTGTCCTTCTCTCCTCTCAGTCAAGTCTGTCAGCATCTATCCCTCTATTTACCTCACACACAAGCCTTTATTCACTACCATTCGCTCCTTCTTTCTTACACACTCATCTCTTTTCAGCACAGTTGAACCACAAGGTGATATTTGCTGGCGAGCTGGAGACAAAGGCTTTAAATTTTTCTCCTGTATCTGCTGATCGTCAAGGGCAACGCTGTGAGGCAGAATCAATGGGACCACTCAACCAGCTGTTCACCATGACAAAAATAACCCCAAGAAGCAGCAAATAAAAGCAGCCACTTAAAAAAAAGACTGGTGGAGCATCTTCCTTTTGTTCTCTTGTAATCGTTCTCCTTTTCTTAACTGTGCTGTTTTATACCTCAACTCTCAACAATGTCCTCCATGGCCTGTTTGATGTGTTTGTTAATCTTCATGATGGTGTTTGTTCCTATAAGTTCTCTAAAAACCTCAGAGGAATTCACAGAACAGCTGCTTACTCAGTTTAAATTACACACACAGGCTAATTGCCAAATCGGTGAAGGCAATTGGTTAAATTGGATTTAATTTAGACATCTACTGGCAAATGTAAAAAAAAAAAAAAAAAAAAAAAAAGAAAAAAAAGAAAAAAAGCTGTGTATACTTTTGCAAGGCATAACCTCTGACTCTTACCTCCACCTTTGTCCCCACCCATACATCTCCTCTCTTATTTCCTCATTAAAGCTCTGTCTCCAAGTGGATTGATCGAGCTGACAGAGCAGAGCAGAGAGTGAGGCGGTGAGCAGCATGTGAGACAGAAATGATCCTAAACTTTATGAGTGCAGGACAGGAAGTGTAACAAATAGCAAGTGTAAGAGATTACACATCACCTCAAGAAACCCATCTGGTGACTCTGTCCCCGACTTCCTTCTCTCCACGGTTTTAACTAAATATCTTTCACACCTGCAAGTATCCAGTTACCCAACAATTTCATCACGAGTCTGCAACAATGTGGCCAGGGAGGCAAAAATCTGCCCCAAGACAGGAGTCAAATTATTCGTGTTGGCACTTACGGTGCCAGGTCCCTCAGGGAGGAAAAAGAGGATGCGGTGTGGGGTCACTTAGCAACAGAGCTGCGTCTCAAAGCAACAGCAGTGCCAACAATATAAATAAACATATACGAAAATAGAAGCAAGAGTTGAATTTGCACCGACAAAGACAACTCTAGTTTATAGCTAACAATAATCGCAAAACCAAGTCTACAACAATTTTTTTAAAATAATAAATGTAGTGACTGTTCTAAAATCTATTAAGAAACTTCCACAAGTACAATTCTTAACTTGAAGGGCAAAGTGTTGTCCTAAACACTTTCTTCTGTTTGGCAGCAGAAAATGTCTTAAAAAAGTAGGATTGAAAATATGTCTTTTCACTATAAAGCCCAGTCAGCACAGCTCTACTCAGATATAAACCATTAGTAATTACAACATAGCAGCAGTCTCTTTGTCAGAACATACTTTTATGGAGTTTCAAGTGTGCTGAGTAAGACTTGACTTTATTAAATTTATTAAGACTAAAGTGACAGATTTGGTAATTCCACTGTGACACCTAAAGTGTTTAAGATTCCCTAGACAGGTATAATAAGATGGTTGTCACAAATCTGGGGTTCTAAATGGACCCTAATCTTAAAATTGACAGATCAGATTACTGAAGTTGGTAATTTAAGATTTTGCAGTTGAAGTAGTTTGTTGAAATAAAGCCAATTCTCTCCAAGCAGCACTTTGAAGGCGTAATCCATGCATTAGTTATTGCTTGGTGAGATTACCGTAATGCACCTAATGTAGAGGACAGCGCTTCGTCTCGCTCGTCTCCAGAGCCGGTAAAAATGCTGCAGCCCGTTTTATAGAACGTTTTATTTGAACACATTTACCCCCTTTTTACCTTCAATTCCTACAGTAAGGTGAAAAAGGGCCAAGAGTTTCCTTCTTCTGACTCTCTCAGGACTGGGTAGCCACCAGAGAACCAGTTTTGGTCCTGGAACGGGTTCTTCAGCTTTGGAAGTAAAAGAAAGTGGTGCAACACCTGCCCCAGCAACGGTTTAGCTTTGGAGTTAAAGTAAAGATCTGCTTCAATTATCACCAAACTTTGACAAATATTATCAATAGATTACGAGTTTGATACATAAAGTGAAAGTGTTGTAGCTGCTAGCTAACTAGCCTGATTGGTCTGAAACCAGAAGGTTTCCACGTCTTAACAATGATTTTATTTTTCTTTCGGGAGAATCCGTTTGGGAATCTTACTTTCTGTCACAAGATGGTTTCTATAATTCTGTAAGAGTTGCCTCAGTCAAACTTCAAGTGATCAATGATCAATCAGTCTTCCTGAGGATAATGTAAAGAACAGAAAAACAATCTAAAAAGCCAAATCTCAGGTCAGTCAGCTCTTGTTTTTTTTTTTTTCCCCAAACTGCCCCACAAGCAATAAGAAGAAGCTGTCCCAATACTCCTGAATTTAGATGGAAGAAATTACAGTCCAAATTTATTCCAGAGCATCCAAAGCTTATTAAACAGAGCACAGCAGTCAGGGTTGGAACCTTATGCCCAGGTTTTTATTTTAGCTTCAGAAAGCTTTTAACAAGTCTGTGCAAACAGCAGATCTATTTATCCTGCAAACGGACTATTTTTTTTTTTTTTGCCATAAAGTGCATTTGCTATATATTGACATGCTTGCTGAGTTGCTTTGAACATATTTCCTCACACTATCCTCAAAGCTTAGAAAACATTCAATTAGCTTTCTACTTCACAAATTACAAGCGACAACTACTGATGAATTGGGTTTTGATAGCAGGTGTACTTCAAATCCTCTCTTTGCACATACTTCTCCATCTGTCCACTGCACACACTGTTTTCACACACCTTTTCCAACATGAAGTGCTTAATAGAATCACTCTCTCCCACATTGATTCTGTGCTCGAACTGATTCAGCTCGTTAGGTGTGACTGGAGCGGCTATAATTAGCTGCCCCAGTGCGTGGGTGGCGAATGAGGTAAGGAAGTGAGGAAAATGTGCTTTTGATGCCTGCAGAGCACAATTTAAATCCATTCCCTTTTATCGGGACTGGATTGAGCCCTTCTCGAGTGTCAGGCTACAAGCTGCAATAACAGATAGATTGTTAGCACTTACTGAGGTAGCCATGTGTCACCACAGTCTAACAGTGATACAAACATGATCCCTCTGCCTGAAAATGATCATCCGCTGTTCATCTCCCACTATAAATGTAATTCGACAAAAGTATTAGCAGGTAAGTCAAGAAAACAACTGCTTTTATAGATGTCACAGAAATAAAACATAAAAAACCCCATAAAACTTTAATCTTATGGCCAATGAGGGTCTGAACGGCTTCCTTCTCTCTCTGCTCACTGGACGTGTTCTGCATCCATAAAGCTAATTTTCAACTCTTCTGGGATCTAGGATCATAGTTCAGGGATTACCTGAGCTTTTTAGATGCTTATAAGTTGCTTCAGATTGCCAAGGCAATGCCTTGGTTACGCATCAAAACAATTGTCCAAAAGTAAAGACAAAGCTGCTTGTACATGCACCTCATCCAAAAACAGAGGGAAAAACTCTCAAAACATGTAGTGGTTCAGCCAAAATAACATTAATAAACATCTACAAAAAGACATACTGTCATCATAAGCAGAGAGGGTCTAAAAGGTTGTTTTGATCATAATTTGTACATGCTGTTTGAGTAATTTGTAAAGTCCTTTTTGAGACATTTTGTCTTATTAATTAGAAATGTTCAGAGTCCCTTAAAACTGTATTCAATGAGAATGCAATGTTGGATGGAGTTATAAGCTGAATGTCTCTTCATGCTGCAGTCTACTCACCTTACACACTTTAAGTGGGTCAATGTGCCGCTTTGATATTTTCCCCACTACATTCACAAATATTTCCCACTAAGTCCAGCCTTCATTGGTTTTTTAATATCACAAAATGGAATTAATAATCTTACTCTAGAAATTCATTGGTGACTTCTGTCAGGTTATAGAATCACCAAGAGGATTGCAATGCTACCTAAAGATATCCCAATTAGGACTTTTTTTGGTCCAGAAAAGGTATTTCCTGATAAAGATCTGTCTGTTTAACACCACATTGAACCCAATGCTACGCTCCAAAACTTAGTGGTTTTTAAGAGTGACAAAACAACACACTGTTTTCGACAGAATGACACGATCTACATTACTATTGTGACTGTCTCCGGCTTAACTCGATCACTAATAATGTTGACGCTGAAGGCTCCATTTTCGCTGACGGTCACAGATGTTTTGTCCCTATCCTGGGTTTGACAGGACAGGATTTCCTTTCTAAACTCATATCTCATGGAGCAACAGTCTTCAGTGAAGCCATGCCTACTTAGTTCCATTGTCAACTTTAACATGAGATTATTGCGCTGCTGATAATTCTGAAGCTTGTAGCCAAGATATGCTCATTATTTTTGAAAACTCTGCCTCTTTTTCACTCAAAACACACAGACATAGAGCTGCAACAGCCGATACAGTCCCTTTTTATCTGTGAATGTCGTAAAGGCACAAAAACACAAGATTGTAATTCTCGAGGTGTCAGAATGACAGAAAAGGCTAGATTTTGCAAATCATGGATACAGAAACTAACCCAACATCAGGGTATCGATAGTTGAGTTAATTATTTTCTGACATTTGTATTTTTTGTTTGTGGAAGAACAAACAGGCTGAAAATAGAGCTGCAAGATTACAATGACAATATCATGACTAACGCACCCTTTCAGACCATTTTCTAAAGTCAAAACATCCCTGCCACTTTGTGATATTTAGCATCTCATAAAAATAAATATCAAATATAGGCATTAAGGCCAGTGGGAGTCTATCCAACAGGCCAAAAATATAATTTGCATCCAGAACCTACATACATGACTTGAAATTCAATATCCTGCCAAATAATGTGTTGGAGCTGCCTTATTTTGCACACAATCGATTCTGAGGATGAAATATATTTTTCAGCTCCAGCTAACTTTAAAATATTTTCAGTTAACTTTCCAATTAGTTAAGAAATATATATTTTTAACTAAGTCGTGTGTCACGTATATAATAAGTAAACAGAACATTTAGACAAAAACTCCAGGTGTGGTTTGGCACATTTTACATCCAAAAATCAAATCTTTCAACACTTTGAAAGTCGAACAGTCCAATAATTTGTGAGAATTATTTCGCAATAAATTGGTACTGGTTGATTTACTGCAGCAGATCTCAACGCGGAAAGGAGTCATTTTTGGTTCCACGCAGGCATCTGTGAACCAAAATTACCATTTTATTGTCAATCACACGGCTCTGCGTCATTTGTAATTACGCCTGTGTGAACACACATGCATAACCCCATGTCGACATGAGAGCAAATAAAGTTAATGGAGGTAAGAGTGTGCAGCCTGAAAGGGCGAGCTAAATGGAGAGAGAGGCAGTACGACTCCACAAGGCGAATCTAAAACAGGAAGGAGATGAGAAGGGGAAGATGAGAGTAATGGAGGCAGAAAACAGATGGAGGCTGCATCATTGGATTACGTCGCACTGTCTGCAATGAAGGCCTGGACAGAGACGGGAGAAAGTGGTGAAATAAAGTGAAAGGCAGCATTTAACACCCCATCTACATGTTAACGCCTCACGTCAATGAGGTTTAGTCCCTCTTTCTTGATTTTGATATTAAGTTACAGAAATAAAATCCTCTTCAAGATGCAAAACAGAGTGTTTCTCTGAGTCTGAAGTCACAACGTTTAAAGCCAAACAGAGCTAAAAACACTTCATATATAAATCAGTAGCTTCCAACACACATCAAGGGCTGTACTATTTATTAAATTCAAAATGATTTTTGTTGCAGTTTCAACATATGAAGAAAAATACAAATATTTTGAAGTCAACAGGCAGTTTAGTTCTTTAATGGTAAAGTTTAGGGATGAGTCAGAACCATAGTTAGAGATAAGCCAGTAAACTATATTGTAAATCGTACCATTCCTGAGCTCCCTTTGGTTTGTAAGTCCACAGGATAACAGGCTGGTACAGTGCAGTTAGGATGGAGCTACGTCCATTGACTGGACGACAAAAAACAAAAACTTCATTGCTTGCAGCAAGTGGTAGACACACTAATGTGGTAGGCATTTGGGTTTAACGCTGCCTCCTCAGAGAGAGTCCAAATGGCAGGAGGAAGCTCTTCTGAATACCATAAAATAGCATACCGCACCAAACCACACCATTCAGTGGGAAGAAGGCATTGATGACCCTCCAAGACTTTGGGGAAAATATGTTATTGAGTCATGAGACACAAAGGGAACTTTCCGGAAGGCATGAGTAAAACCTACACAGCATTACGGAAAACATAACATCATACTGATGAAACACGGTGGCGGTAGTGAGATCGTTTTAAGCTGCTTTGCAATTTCAGGATTTGGATGGCGTGATTTCAGGTGGACTTTGTTTATGTGAAAGGACAAGGATCCAAAGCCCTTTAGCAAATTCATTAATGAATGGCTTAAAAGTAGCCCCTTAAAATTTGTGTTTTGGAATGGCCTAGTCAAAGTCTGGAATTCAATTTGTTGATATTCTGTGGCTTGGCCCTTAAACGGGCTGTTCATGCTTGAACAACCCATAATTCTGCAAAGAAGAGTCCATCAGATTTCTCCACAGCAAAGTGAAAGACTCACTAGCAGCTGTTGCTAAACTGGACAGATTCAAAGGGATTTATTTTACAGCCAGGTTGATTTGGACCGCTTGCTGAGGACTAAACAATATTAGAAAAACATGGGATAACTGATAATATTGGAAAAATGCTAAATAATAATAAAACTTGCAATAGGGAAAGAAATTAAGATGTATTAATTTCTTTGGCTTTGTGGCAAACATAGACTTCAGATAATCAGTAGTCTATCCAGACCATAAAAATAGATTAAACTACTTTTTCCATCTAAGCAAAGTTTTATTGGAAATATTGCTTGTAGCCAACATCTGCTGTCTTGGAAAATTAAATAAATTTGTAGTTCTTTTTAATCCCCTGACCACTTTAACAACCCTTTACCGTCCAAAGCGTTTTATTTGACATTTAACGGGTGTCAAATACGTTACAGACTTAAAGATGTAAGCTGTTAGCACTTATTGCACTCCAACCCGTTCTTTGAGATGCAAATAGAGATGCGATAAAAAAAAGAAAAGCACATTGTGCAGTCCTATTTTTATCACCCCCTAAATTATCATTAACAGAATAGACTTGTATTTACACTAATTATCTTTATCTGATACTAAAATTTGTTTGATAATTTTAAACATGGGGCTGCATGGTGGAACACTTGCCTTACTGCAACAAGGTCCTGGGTTTGAATCCCAGCCTGGTGTCTTTCTGCATGTTCTACCTGATCATGCATGGTTTCTCTCCAGGTACTCCAGCTTCCCACAGTCCAAAAACATTACTGTTAGTTTACCTTTAAGTGAGTGTGTGCGTGCGTGATGGTGTGTCCCGGAGATGGATTGACTACCCATAGTGTACCCTGCCTCTCGCCCAATCACTGCTGGCGATAGGCACCAGCCCCCCAACAACCCTCCAAGGACGATGGAAGGATTTGAAACATTTCAATGTCGCTGGAGAACAGAAATGAAATCTCTACGTGTGTAAATACATATTTACAGCTCTTAGGTGTTTAGGTGAAAAACAAAGCACAGTGCAGAGTGGGGGGCACTGTGCCCTACAACACATGAGGGATGTGTTATTCTGTGATTACGCTCACATTATGTGTGTTGGTGTAATTCTGGATGTGCTGTGGGTGTGTGGCTTCACTGTGATGTAATCCCCCTGTGTAGTTTTGAGGTGACAGCTGATGGATGACATGTTTTACTATTCCGTGAAATCAACACATCATGCAGCAGAAGGACGGAGATTTTGAGTTCTCCTCACCTAAACCACTCATTTTTCATTCATCCATATTAAAGTCAAGGTCCTGCTGTGTGTCCTTGTTTGTGTACACCACAGCAAAAATAGCTGTTTTGTCAATGAAAGAGCAGCAGCGAACAAGCGCAGATACTACAGGATGTAAAATCAGGGGTTGTTTGGGAACCACCAGGGATGACACAATGCTTTCTTAAAGAGAGGAGGGGGTCTAAAGGACTCCTTCTGATCAGGTGTAAACAAACGTGACTCGAGAATTTGAAAAGCGTGTCCTTCCTCACCTGCTCTCGTCCCGACCCTTCCTCCAAAATGGGCTCTTCTGCGGCGGCCGTCTCCTCCTCCGTCTGCATCTTCCTCCCCTTTCCCTGTCTCCTTCCTCCACCTTACAACCGACCACGGGCAGCTCCCACGCAGGTAACGTCCGAAGTCATGGGCCTCCCCGGCGGTAACGGCGGAGAAGCAGGGAGCACGGTCACCCCATCCGCCGCCGCAAGTCGGTGTCCGATTTCACGATGGCGGGGCCTGCGGCAAATGAGCCTCATCTGCTGCTGCGGCCGCTGCTGCTGGTGTCCTTCCCGCGTCTCCTCCTCCTCCTCCTCCCGGCGCTGTGACCCCGCTCACAGGCGGTGCGGTACCCGCTCCATCCCCCGGCTCCTCCGGCTCTCTGCTTCGAAGGACAAAACGAGAAATGAGAGGCCAGGAGGAGCAGCCGCAGTCGGAGCCCGTCGACGCGACTCTGGCAAACGGTTAACGGTCTCAACGGCCGCGGCTCGCGCTCACTCAGCTCCGTACCGAGTTGTGGCACGGGAGGGCGCGTGACCGGCAGTGCAGGAGAGTGAACGCACGCGAAGCGGAAAATTTTACCCGTCGTTTGACCTGCTAGAGGGGGGAACACGGGACAAACCACCAAGTGACGACAAAAATTAAAACTTTGTTTATCGAACACCATTTGTTGGGATTTCTTTGACGTCAGACCCCAACAGTCCCACCCCAATTTTGTGCACCAGAGAGGAGAGCATTACGTTCATCTGTTAATTAATTTAAATCATGAGAAACCGTCTCAAACATCTCATGACATCACAGATGAAGTCCTACAGTTGATACCTTTCACAGGGTTGCAGCAGGTGCAACACAAAAAGGAATAAAAACAATCAAGGACTTATTCTACAAGGCAATTTATAAAGCAGATTTAATACAGTATAATCGAAAGGAATACAAATAAAATGGGATAAAGGCACAATGAAAGAACACAATACACAATCTAAATCCTCATGGTTCATACCGACATCTTGACTCTCCTTATCTTGATGACTTTTTGTCCCTCATCCAAGAAGCAAGGTAACTTGTGTAGCACATTTTCAATAACAATGCAATTATTACACATGGCAATATCAGTGTGTAATAATGCAATAGAAAATGACAGCTTGTCCCCATCATTGGATTCAGATGTATAGGGTAACATCTTTTGTCTGTTGGATGGACTATAAGGGCCCTTAATGATGCACTGAATGTCTATATTTAGTGGCTGGTGTGTAAAGACACAGAAAGTTATGGAGACATTGTAAAAAATAAAAAAGATCAGAAAAATGGAGGCAATCATAAATCAGTATCACAATTTTCAGCAACAGTATTGCAATGAGATACTTTCCTGATATTGTCCAGCTCTGATACATGCATATAATTGACAAACTTGAATCGTGAACTTATTTGATTCTCCAATTGTGGGAAGAAAACCATTTACTTTTAAAGTTTTACTCCAGCAAAGAGCCTTTTTCACAGCATAATACCGGACTACATTATGTGAAAATGGCTTCATAACCAGGCTGTGTGTGTGTCTACATCCTCCAGTTCAAAACCAAGAGTGGGTTCATTTCTGAAGCGAATTCAGGAGTGAGTCTTGAATGCTGTTGGCTTCTGTGGGGAGTTTCCTGGCCAAAACAAGTCTAGAAAGGTGAGTTTCACAAGAGTCACTGCATGCTTCCAAAAGAATGGCTGTTGATTTGTATCAGTTTGATGGTTAATATCTATCTAGATAGACTGCTCCTATCTATCTGTACAGATAGATATAAAGATACATGTCCACACAGGGACACTCTCTAAAAGGAAACAAAAGCACCCTCGAGGACAGCTCAGTATAACACTTTCATTCTATTGGTAGGAACGTTGCCAGGCAACGGCACTTTTTGTTTTGAGAGAGAGCAGAAAATGATTTGCAAGCAAGCAGAGAGGTTTGCAAGTAGACTTGATCTGAACAGACAAGTTTGAGGAGAAAGGTTTGAGAGAGCACAGAATATTTTAAAGAGAGCAAAAGTTTTGAGTACAAGCACTACAAATTTTGAGGAGAAAAACAAAAGTCCTGCTTTCAGACTGAAAATGTGTGCATTTGAATTATGCCAGAATAATAGCCCCCAAAATTCCAGTTTGATTTTCCCCTTAAACTGGATTATATTTCTGTTTGACGGCTGCATGGTGGCGCTGTTGGTAGCACTGTTGCCAGGCAGCAAGAATCCTGCTCATAGTTCACATGATCTCCCTGTGCCTGCGTGGGTTCTTTCCAGGTACTCTAGTTTCTTCCCAGCCTACCTGGGATCAAATGAAACTGAGTAAGAAGCTGCCAGCAATGAGAAAAAGCTGCAGAGTCACCACTATTATTTGTTGAGGTCTATATTTTCAAAGTTCAATCCAGACTGGAATTAGCCGCAAATCATACTGAAGTCCATGTGCTGCAAGTGTGGCCTAAAATAAACAACAAAAAAAGACTATTAACAGTTCACACCCTTTAATATCTCAGAGACAGGGTGATTTTTAAAATGTTTTTCACCTGAGAATACATCAGGGGGCTGAAGGCTCCTCCATGTGACTTTCTGGCCAGCTGTGAGAGCAGATGGACTCAGCCCCCACCTGTCTGCACACAGACATGGACTTCTCCACAAAACATTTCTCGGTGAGGATGAGTGAAGCCATGTAAGGAATGTTTGTTGTTCTTGTTAATACCACCTGAATATAAACTGTTAAAATTCCCATCTTAACTTATTTACACAGGATGCTCCAAAGGATATCAGCAGTGACAGGAAGGTAGAGAATGTCAGTTTCAGTGAAGATGGCTATGTCTACGGAGATGTACTTCTTCGGCTCGGTTGCGTCACACGTGGAAAACAGCTGGACCTGCAGTTCTGCCTGCAGACCTGAGGGCACCTGCAAAGTGATTAAACTGATTTATTTTGAAAGGAATTAAATTCAACCTGGAATTTCATCATCAAAACATGCTGAAAAAGTTGGACTGGACTTTTCAGCTGTTGCAGACAGTTGATTTTCAGGTGGAAACCTACAGGTCCAGGGCCGTAGATGACTCTGAGACCTGTGGATGGAGGAGGCTGCTTCACAATGAACCTGATAGTAGCAGATTGAAAAAAATAAATGCATACAGAATGTTATTCCTTTGGAAAATGAAGCTACACCAAAATCTGCATCTACCAGCTTGGATCCCTTGTTTTTGTTTTCGGATGATGTACCTGGATGGATCGATTCCCAAATTCTTCATTGCCACGGTTATGGTGACGTAGGTCCCCTCTTGCTGTGTACCAAAGTCAACGCGCGATGGGTTGAGCAGGAAGCCCTTCATCTGAGCACCGGGATCAGTTAGGGTAGCTATCCGACAATACCTCCTCACAGGTTCTTCCACCGTCAGGAACTGGAACAGGAGAACGTAACGTGAACAGAACACAGAAGTCTGGTATCTGTCACTTTTCCCCTGTTTTGTCATGTATTTTCCAGAAATATAGTGGCATTTTATAGCACGATCAAATCACTATGCAACCTTCAGTTATAAAGATGCTATTTATATCAATTATGACTAAAAATAAATATGACTTGAAATTAGACCTCTGTTTCTTTAAAACATCCATTATAAGGTTTATAATGATGCATTAAGACTTTTGTTAAATAAGCCCAGACGGACCAGTGCCAGTGAACTGTTTGTATCCGTTGGCGTCAGCAATTTGATGGCTGTTTTAAGAAAGCTTATGTATAAATTTATTTGTCATGTAAACAAGTCTAATAATAGAATTATTCTACTGTTGATGAATGTTAAATATAGTGCAGGAAAATACTAATCTGTACTCTGAAGACATTGGTGTGATTGTCTCCTGAATGGTTAGTAGCCGTTTTTTAAGTACTTTTTAATGAAATTTGGACTTTGAGTCTGTAATAAAATCAATCAATCAATCAATCAATCAATCAATCAATCTATCTATCTATCTATCTATCTATCTATCTATCTATCTATCTATC
>VMRN01000026.1:3202625-3383639 GCA_010277015.1 Poeciliopsis turrubarensis | reverse complement strand
TCTATCTATCTATCTATCTATCTATCTATCTATCTATCTATCTATCTTTCTGAAACTCCACCTTCAGGAAGTCATTACAATAGCGCTCCTCTATTAACCCTTGGACAACCATTCATCAGCGTTGCACAGTTCCACCCGGTGTTGGCTAAATGGTCTGGCTAGTCTGAAGGAGCTGAATATGCCCTGTCAGCGTTTCCACCTGACAGGACAGGGCTCTGTCAGGTGGAAACGCTGTAGATTGGAAACTACAGCTCTGAACCTGCAGAAACTGCAAGAGAAGAGGCATCTTGGTCCCCAAAGGCGTCCTACAAGCTGAATGGTTGCCACAGGAGATTAAGGGATTTCTAAAACATGCATGAAATAATGAAGTTACTACATCAGGTATGTCTTTTATGAGGGAATAACTTTATAACATGACATAAAGCTGTATAAAGGCAATTTTGTATAATACTGCCACTTTAAGAAAAAGGTATACATACTGTTATAGATTTCTGTTGTTGCTTTCCTTGTTACTTTTAGGAATTAAAATACATTTTAATATTTGACAAAAGTAAGGAGAAGAAATAAACCAACAATGGAATGATGATTTAATTTATTAGGAGAAAAAAGTAATCCAAAACAATCTTACCATGGTTGAAATTATAGGGTTACAAAGCCAATTGAGGATGAGAGCCTACAACAGAGTTAATACTCTAAAATGTAAGAATCATTATCCACAAATGACTAAGCCATGGAAAAACGCTGGTCTGGCACACCTACCAGAATTAAAAGAGGAGCGCACTGACGACTCATTCAGGAGGTACAAAACATACAGAAGGAAGGAAGGAAAGAAAGGAAAGAAAGACAGAGGCTGCATAAAAGACAGACAGAAAAAGAAAAGAAAGTAAACAAAACAAAAACAAAGAAACTGAAGGGATATCTTGTGAATATTTACTTGTTGGTTTGGCACGCTGCGGGGTTTGGAGACGCGGAGGTAGCCGGGCAGTCTGACCTTCGAACTTCTGGGTTGTCCCGTCACATCAACCTGGACTGACTTGAAGTGCCTGGATGAGCTCTTCAGACTGCTTTCACCTATTATTAATCAAACACAAACAAAACAAAGTATGGATGCAACATATGAGGCCTCGACTTCACAAAACATGCTTTCAGAAAAGAGTTTGATGCATTCCTTATCTTGATTCCTTATCTGGAAGAAAACTGAGTTTTTAACTAAAATATTTTTTTTGCATTTAATTTATAATTTTCTTCCAGTGAAAATGAAGAGGTAATGTGTCATTATGGACTCATCAGAATATGAAACAGTAGGGAACAAACCAGGAGAATGTTTGGGGAGGTCTGAGTGCCTCCTTTCAGAAGTGCTCTCACTTTCTTCAGCTTGACTAAAAACAAAAAAACAACCATTATGATGCTATGTGTTTTTAAACATAAAGCCAATAAAAAATAAGCTCTGTTCTACCTTTCTAACGGAGGAACTGGTGGAGCTGCAGAAACAACAATAACTTTAAAATAGTACACAACACATATTTTACTGCAGATCAATTAAAACAAGTAATATGTGCTCAGGACATGATAAAGAACTCACTGCTCTGAGTTGATGCATCTTTCATATCAGGCTCCACTCTGTCCACACTGGTACTTTTCTCAGCACTGTCCACCTTGGTAGGCAGTGGAAGATCCTGTGATGTACTCTTTATGTAGGGTCTATGGCACTGCAGCAGATTCTGGAAAAACAGGCTTCTGATCAAGTTCCCTTTAAAAAGGTGATTTTAATAGAATAGTATTCTTAGAATTTGGGAAAACTAACAATAATCTCCCAATGGACAGATGATGCTGATTATCTTCATAGCTTGTGAAAATACTGTAAATGTTGGTCTCATGCTAAGAATCCTATTGGAAGGGCTTTGGCACTTTCGAGCGGTTGGAGACTAAACTACAACTGGTTTGTGAACTGTGCGATGAGCAGACCACATTAAATATTGATTAAAAAAAAACTCAGTGAATAATCTTTACCCCGAGTTAGATTTCTAATGTTCAGTTTGAGGCTTTTTAGCAACGCTAAGCAAACAAGGAATGAGACTGAGTGACTCTAGTATTACTAAATATTTGAAGTTGTAAAAATGTTCAACTTTGTGCATGTATTTCAATAATAAAACTTTGATTACAAAAACTTAAATAATGATGAATAATCACAGATAATTAATAAAAAAGGAATTGTTTAATTACAATTTTGTGGCAGGATGAAAAGCAAGGGTAGTTCAAAAATATGTGTTGAAATTCAATTTGTAACTGATTTAATATTGCGATAAAGGGGCTTGGAGCTCATGGAACTGCACACGAAATAAATTTACCTGTATTTAAAACACTAACGAAGAAAAAACATAACTTAGCATAAATTTAAAGTCTTGTTTGAGAAATAGCAGGGTGAAAAAACTAATCTACATACTAAGATTAAACAGTGTTTCATTCCTTGATTGTAAGAGAGCTCCAACGAGCATCATACCTAAATTTGCACTCATGCTGCTATGTTTAAATGAATATTCTCTAATAATTGAACATCTTATTGAAGGGGAAAACAAACGCAATAATTATTTTGTGTAATTAATTGTAAATTCAGGTACAAAGCAGTTAAACAGGTATATATGAATGTTCTGTATAGTAATAAAACATATTGTACTTGGTAAATTTGAAAGTTTTCTGGATGGAAATAAGGAACAGAACTCTTCCTCCTCAGAGCCTCCTTGCAGGTTCTCTCTTCACTCATCTCCTTTCTGAAATACATAATCAAGGAGAAAAAATTCAACATAAATAAACTGCCCTGTCAGTCACATATGACTTATATAATGCTGGTTCAATAATTTTCTGCTTTCATTTCATAGCCGATGGATCCATCATCTTCATTTAATGGAACTGAAACAGCTCTATTTCAATGAACATCAGCATACAGGAAAGTACACAGTAGAAAATTTTGTGCCTGCATTTCTGGTTGTGATGACTTTCTACAGATATTCTGACCATGTATTAAAGAATGCAAGTCATAAAGAACTTAAGTGCTGCAAACAGTAGAGCTGTGAAAAAAAACATGAGTACAATCTCTTCCACAAAAACAATGTATAGTATGAAAGAGATGAATCACAGACATTTCATTGTATTCAAAAGCAAAAAAGTTTCTTCTGAGACACGTTGATCTCTAATATGTGGATAACACGTCACAAATGTAACAACCAGAGCAGAAAGACACCGGAGCATAGGCCGGACAACCACTATGAACATACAGCCAAAGCTACAGTAGTTTAGATCAAAGCAAATTGTATGTTGAAATGCCATCGTAAAATTCTGAACTAAATTAAACTGGCAATCTGTGGCAAAATGGTGGCCAGAAATTATGGAAATAGATTTTCTTAATTAGGACAAAAAAAATTGACCAAAAAATGTTGATCTTTAGAAAAATGCCACAATGTTTGAGCACCCAAATCTGTATTTAATTTATTTATTTAACTGGGTTCGAAATGAACACAATAAAAATTTTATTCAAATGTATATCTTACAGAAAAGTCCCACGAGAAAAAGACTTTGTCCACTATAGGACAATTAAATAGTCCAGCCACCACCAAATCTAAGACCTTTGACGAACATATTTAAGGCCAAATTATGTTTTGATAAATTTAAGACATTTTAAGGCTTTACTTACAGACACCCTGTAAATATAGCAAAGGTTTTCATTGAAAAATTTACCCAATTCCTTCTTGTTGCCAAAAATAGACAATGAAATCTGTTCAAGAACATGGGGTTTCATAGTATTCAACAGTTACTGATGGACAGAAGTGTGAGACATGAGATTAAGGAAGCCCTAATTTAGCGTCTTTGCTCTTTTTTCCAAAACAAAAAGAGCAGAAATCTTAAGTGGAAAGTTGGCAACGGAGGAAGATGCACGGCTGAAGTGAGTGAGTGCTCTGCTGTTGGGCTATCAACTGCGCATACATCTAAAACGGAATATTAGTTTAACTACTATTCAAACGGGAGGCGGAACTAAAGCAAAGAACCAAACAAAACAGGAAAACCGGACGTAGAGGCGCCACGTTCAAGCAAAGAAAGTGCTAGAAGGTGGTGCTAATGCTAAAGGGAAAGAACAGACGCCGCTGAGAGCGGAAACATTGTTCACTCGCATTAAAACCGAACCCCAACAGGCTTGGCAAGAGAAAATTCCACTAGGCGAAAATACTTTATCTGTCCGTCGACCGACTGACGATAAGCATAGAAACGGGCGAGCGAAGGCGATCTTAAATTAGAACGGAGTGGGATTCCAGACATCTTCGCAGTTTACAACGACGGCGACGGCCAGGTGGGTAAACGCAGCAGACGTTTCTGTCTTGACACCGCGGGGAAAGAAGACGCCGATGGAAAACCGGCTCAGACTGGGCTGGCTCAAACGTTGTCATGGCAACGCGTCCATGACAACGCCTCTCCACGGGGAAGCGCGAGAGGGCGTGCAGCAATTTCAACTCAAGGCCCTACTTAAAATTACCGGAGAGAGTAAAGAGATTCAGATTGGAAGGATGTACGTTGAAGATTATGTTTGATTTAATGTCGCTTCACGGTCACCATCTGAATACACAGCCGCAAACACGGCAATCACTTCCTGTGTCTTCGGCTTTTCCGCCAGTAGTAACATTTACACATGACTCATGAGATGAGGAAAAAGTGAATTTTTTTTTATTGCAACAGCTTATTTTTATTTATTTATTTTTAATTGGCGTTTCTAGTACTTAGTGAAAATACTTCTGACAACAATAAGAAAAGCAGGAATTTGGAAAAGGCTCAAACCTGAACCACCCATGCATAATCAATAGGAAATATGTCTAATGGAAAAAAAATACTCACCTTAAGACTGAAGGAAAAAAACACTCAAGAAAAATGGGGCAAATGGATTAGCTATAAAAATTGTATATGGAACTATGTGAACATAGTTTTATTATTTCTAGACCCAGTTGGGGTGCTTGTGAGGCTATATGTTTTTGTAAAGTAAGGATTTAAGGGGAAAAAAAGAAAGATTTGCTAAATTTATAAATAAAATAGTATCTACATCTCCTCCGTTTACCTGTGTAGCTCAAGTCTTTCAGTCCATCTTGACTCTTTTCTAGCAGTAGAACTGGAAAACAGAGAGGAGGCTTAAAATAATTATAGCATCATGTGGGGGTTAGCCACTGTTAAACGCATACATACAGCTGTGATTTATCCAAGGCATCATCAGCACCCAAGTTGTCAGTGTCTTCTGAAGCAATTGACTGCTCAACTGATGCTTTGATTCCCTGAATGTACATACTGGCATAGTCCACTGAAGCTGATTTAGTTTTCAGACCTGAGCTCCTGGAATCAGAATCGTGACTCTCATCGTCCAACTCTGCAAAAGACTACAAAGTGAATTCCCGGTGGCTTTTTAACACCGCATGAATAATAAATGTGGACTCTTTTTATAAGTCCAAATTTAAAAGAAGAGATTGTCTGTACTTCTTCAGAATACATTCAAACTAAACTGTAGGTTTGGTTGAGCTCTGTTGTGTTTTGGTACCAGAATGAGACTGAGGAGATCTGTGGCTTGAGCAGTCTCCTCATCACTGCGAAGCTCTTTCAGTTTCATCTGCTCTGCCAGCACCTCTCTCTTTATCAGCCTCTCGATGTAGTCCTGCATTCACATGTTTGTTATCTCTCTGAAAGGTTCAGGCAAAGGAAGCAGGATTATTTTTGCAGGAACTTTGTGAACCTTCAGCCGTGAATCGAGAGCGTCTCTGAACGCCGTGGTGAAGGGTCGGTGCTGGGAGAGTTCCCTGATCTCCAGGACTCTCGGGCAGCTCCAGACACGCTGTTGTGCTAAAGAACTGGCGCATCTCTCCCTGTGAGTCAGAGCAACGCTGGTGCCAGAACCAAGCGGGGGGCTGACCTGGGAGAGGGAGAAACCCAGATAGATTGTGCATTTGATGCTGGCCTTGTACAATGTGTTTCGATATATGTTACCTCTTCAGTATAGAACTCATCAGAGCGATTCCTGAGGTTTGGAGGGGTGATGTCATGGTTTTGTTTCTTTAGCACCCATTTGGACCAGACGCTCTGGTGGCCCGGCTTCAGGATAGTGATGCCAAACTCATCTGGAACACACAATGAAGCAAACACTTTCCACGCGGAGCTAATTTCAACTGCTTGTTGTGGTCAAAATGCAGGCAGGGTCTTAAGTGATTAGTGCATTTTTAAATACGCACCTTGTCTGTCTGGTAGAGGTTCCTTGAGCAGTGCGATGGTGGGGTCAGAGTACGCCTCTTGGAGCTCCTCCTCTACAATATGAGAGTTCAGCAATTCAGTGCCAGAACCGTCTTCATACACCAGAAAAATCCTGTAGCAAACAAAAAAAAAAAAAGCATTATAAAAATGTTTATTTATGGGTGGCGCTTGGGTGAAGAGTAAGACCCATAAACAAAGGTCTTAAACCTCAATGCGGCCATCATGGGTTTGTGTCCTGGCCCAACATCTTTTCCCTCTCTTTCCAATTGGACCTCTAACAAATAAAGGTCACTAGACCTGAAATCTAGACTGAAATCTGAAGTTTATATAAACTGAAAAGAAGAGACACACACCGCTTTTTTCTCACTGTCTGACGTTAAATGAAACCAAACTTCTCTTGTTTTAGGGCAGAAAATTAACCAGGTTATTTCTATTTACTAAATTCCACAATAATGAGAGAAAGAATATGTCTCAGAGAAATTAATTAATGTCTTCATAGAATTGTGTTTGAACTGTACGACTTGGGTCAAATATTTGGTTTTTCCTTTCTCAAGTTTCTGTTGATAGTTTTCAGGAGTTCTGGCTGATTTCATTACCACTTTGGCTGGTTGCTGAGGGTCTTTGTCCACATTTGTGCCTAAACTTTAACTTCTACATTGTCCTTTCCTCATGATGTCATCTATTTCGTGAAGTGCACCAGTTCCACTGAGTGATATCATTGCGGATAACAACACTCAGCCAGCATCTTCACAGGGGTTTGGTTTTCGTTGTGGGTCAACCTGTACGTTTTGGACCAAAACAAATTAATCTATGGGACACAAAATCCGTCTCCGTCCGTTAATATCCTGATTTCTTTTGGCTTTCCCACAGTGTCAAACGAGAAAGCAGTCTGTTCAGGGTTAGAGAAGTTGAATGCAACCAATCATGAAGCGTGTGTTAGTGGCTACCTGGGACAACAATCTTTGTGTTTTACATCAAGCGTGGCCATTGGGTTGTCGATCTTCTCTTCTTCCTCTTGTGTAGGAGTTACTGGACCGGGACTTGTACTTAGCAGCAAAGTCTGTCCATATTCTAAAACCTGCAACACAGATTGATATTATATAAACTATCATTGATTTGTTCTTTTTGATGAGTAAGAGTCATAGTTTAGAGGCAGAAGACCTAAAAATGTGAAGATATGAAACAAATTACAACGAGCCTTTTCATTGTGCTTCAAGCACATAATTTTGAAAAATCTAACACAAAAACATTTTGAGTCAGAGCTGCCAAGAAGGAAAACACATTTTTAAATCTTACTGTCAATCAGGGATTATGACCAGTCACTCAGTACTGATTGATTTTAATGCCATTACTTTGATTTGGGTAAAAATGTGTAGATGTAATGCTACTCTTACTTGAGTACAAATGTTTTTCTTCTCTACCCATTTATTTATTGCACCGAATATTAATATAATGTACACAAATTAAAAGGAATACACATAAAAGTGATTATATTTCCCGTTTTAACTTGGTCTTGTATCCTTTTCCACAGTCTTAACAACATGTCAATCAGGATGTTCAATTTTCTTGACAACACAGACTAATTATTTGCGAATCGGACCTGGAAGTGGTTTCCGTTCTTGTCTGAAACATCACACACCACTTCGTCTGTGTGACTCATGGTGTAAACTCCCAGTCGGTTGGAGGGGGAGCAAGCATTTGGCTCGAGGTCAGAGGTATAAACACATTTCCCATCAGTTTGGATGTGCAGAAACCCGCCTCGAGTCGGGAACACCTACAACACAGAATCAACGTCTGGGAATGACGAATGAAAGAATCTGCACTCAAACCGAAGTGTAAACAGTGAGCCGGACCTCGTACTCCGCTTGATTGTTCCCAGTGATGATGGTTCCATCGGCTAAAAACAGGTGAGCTGCGTGGCGTTTCGGGTACATCACTACTGATGCGTTGCCCTCCTTCTCCACAATCACCACCCGCTCTCTGGTCGAGTCTTTCTCTTCTTCTTCTTCTTTTCCTTCTTCTTCTTCTTCTTCTTCATTCTTATCATTTGAAACCGTTTCGTTCAATTCGTGGGTTTCCGAGGTTTCGCTCATCCCTTCTTCTTTGTAACAAACATCTTCATGCTCCTCTGGATTGTTCACACAATCAGGCATCTCCTCTGGAAAAAGCAGCACAGCCCACCATGCTTGTGACATCAGTGTGAATAAACTGGGGGGTGTCTGATGGTTAAATGTGTGTGTTTTACCGTGAGGTGGTGTGACTAGAAAGAGGGTGGTGATCCTTGTTCCATCTGCATGATCAGCGATCATAGATCCATCCGGGCTCTTGACCGTAACCACCAGATCTTCCCGGGTCAGCATCACCTGACAACAGCAGGAGTAGCGAAGAGTTTTAATGAATAAAAAGCTCAGTTCATGGCATCATTTCTTATATTAATGAAAAGGTGGTTTGAAAATTTTTTAAAGGCACTTAGTGAATTTTTAACATTCCAGAGTCAATGTAGAAAAATTGCAGAAGCCCAACATCAAAACTTTAAGCAGTTGTCTCATGGTAATAAATGCCTGCACATAAATGCTCTGTTTTTGGTCTCACAAAGTGAATATGAAGTAAAAAAAGTTACTCCTTAACATCGTCAATTTTTTTAGACAATAATCTAATAATTTACTTCTTATGTTAAGAAAACCACACTGCTAACATTTCTTCTACTTAACACTGAAGTTCGTAACTTGATCTGAAGTAACTCGCCTCCTGGGTGACGGGGTCTGTGGCCAGGAAGGTGCACAGAGAGGTTGTGGGTACAACGCTGTTTGTTGGTCCAGTGGTCCAAATCCGATCTCCAGTTGAAGTGGTCGTCTGCCACGATCGTTTCTGAGGCTCATTTTTCTTCTCTGAGGTCTCCTCTGATCACAAACAAAAAACACGCTTGTACAAAGTTTCTTTCGTAAACGATGCTAAAGCTTCTCATGAAAAAGTCCAACCTGTCTGCTCTGCATCAGGCACCAACACTGGAGCTGGCGCTGGAGCTGGGCTGAAACTGACCGATCCATCTGCAAACAGCACCTACAACACAGACAGAAGCAGATTGGGATTTATGTTTATGTTGTCACCTGGTGGCGATCTAATATCAATCTGAAGAAAAAAATAAGACTTAATGTCTCTTCGAGCTTTGACAACATGCAGGTGACCATCTTTCTTACGCCGGATTGAAGACCTGGGAGCATCACAGTGTGCGTACCTCTGCGGCGCCGTCTCTCAGGTAACGAATCACGACTCCCTGGTTCGTAATGATGCGATACCGTTCCTGAGAAAGGGATTTGTCCGGCAGATTCTGCCCAGGTTTACAGTGGAAGGGAAAGCTCTGCCTGATCAAAACGCCATATTCAGGCGACTCTCCTGCACACAAAGCAGTTCCAGGAAGAGCCTTCATTTGGTAAATATTAACCTTCTAGAAACAACTGACATGCTATCACAGTGAAGAGAGAGAAAAACTATTCATGTTTGGTTTAGATTTTCAGTTGCATAATCCAGGCTTTGATTAGGCCATTATAACACTCTGATATAAAATATTCCACTGACTCTGGCTGTATGTTTAACGCCTCAATTCTCTAAGATAAACTTTCAATGGGCAATCCTGCATATATGCATTTGTTATTTTTCTTGAAATAGTAAAAGTTTTTTAGCTTTCTTTTAAATTTCATAAAAAGCAGAACCACATCTTTGTTTCAACTTGATTTTTGGCCCACAAATCAAATAGGTTTAGTTTTTTTTTTTTGGCAGGTTTACAGTTATGTATTTCTAGTTAAGTTCATCAATAGGATGAATTTTTTTTTTTACCAAATTCAATTTCCGATTTTGATAAAAATATTATTTGTTAACAGCATTATTCACACAGGCACACCTTTATTTACTATTCAGGCAACTTTTGAAAGCTGTTGTTCACTCTGGATTATTTAAGAGTGATGAACACAAACTGATGTCAGATAAACACATTTTTAAACATCTATCAAATAAAATACAATAAAGTTGCGGTTGTAAAGTAGCAAAATGTTGGGAAAACTTCAATGGGTATTAATATTTTTGCAACAAAAAAAAAGGTTTTCTTCCAAAGTAAAAAATGAGAGGCGTTGAAGCGGAGAAGCGGCTAATTGAACAGCTTGCGAGTTGCCGTAGTTCACCTCCGGCTCAGACTGACCTTGTGTGTAGTCAAGCTGAAACTGCACCAGCAGGCCGTTGGGAACGGAAAGGCTAAGGCTGTTGAACGGAGGCGGTGGCTGAGGCGGCTGAGGCAGCTGAGGCGACGGCTCAGCTGGCGGCTCTGCAGACTCCTTAAAACATATCAGCAATTCGGTTAGTGAACCACAGCAAAACATCTCAGAGTTTAATATCAAAGCTTTTACATTTCATATCAGTGTTTTTATGTTTTATATCAGTGTTTAGTGTTCGGGACAGGAAGTCTGACCTGAAAGGACTGCCTCGGCGTCATGGAGCCAGATCTGGGAGAAGGGAAAGCAACGGGTTCTTCTGGGGAGGCTTTTGGGATTTCCTCCTTAGCCGGCTCCTCTTCAATACTCTCTAAAACTCAAAATAAATACGATTTTCTGTTTCACACAAAGTCCATGATACATATTTAGAGCTCCAATTTGGAAGAATTCAGGTGGTCCAACTCAAACAAGAGAATATGTTATTATCCGGGTTATTATGTAATAAACCTTTGTATTGTCCTGTTGCGCCATAGAAACTGTATGAGAGGTGGATTTGACTGCGAAGGACTGCTGAGAAGGAGCACAGCTTCACTGTTTCTGGCTCTAAAACTGAGACACAACAAAAGAAGAGGTTTTCATTAATATTAATACTAATACATTAAGGCAAGAACAGATCCAAATTCATCTAATTCATCTAGACTTTTTAACCCTTCCAGATCGAATTGATCCACGACGATCCAGCCAAATTTGCAGTACCGTAATTCTGTCACACTTTGCGCTATTTGAAAAGTTCCAACAGTTTCTGAAAGGGGAGACACTGCGCTTCATGGCCAATATCAAGTTATTACGGTAATTTCACCACCACTGTAGCAGGAAGTAAAATTAATCTGAGGGGCGCTCTTTTAATAGGCGGTAAATTGCGAAAATAACTTGCTAGATATTGAAACTTCCACTTGTTATGGATAAATGGGCAAATCTATATTTACTCACAAGACGTTTAAAGAACGGCATACAATTAAAATAAGCAAAAATATTCAAAAAGTTAGATCTTATAGAGTTAATGATGAACTATAATCGTTATTTTCCCAAGGTGGAATAATTATATAACAGATAACCATTCAACCTTGTAAGGAGAGTGATTCAAATAAATCAATTAGTAAATCTATCAACCTAATAAAACAATAAAGTCATGAATATATTGAGTTTATGTAAACATCTGACGAGATGCTATCACATTACCTTTCACTCCATCCTTTAGCTCCATGTTCTTTTTGTCCTGCGGCTCGCTGGGAGGTTTTGGGTGTTTCTTAACAACATGGTTGACGTGTGTGTAGAAATGGTGCCCGTCCTTCCTCAACGCTACTTTCATTAGGGTAGAACCTGGAGATGGAATCTCATTTACTTCAGGTGAGGGCCGAGGAATGCCAATGCAAACTACCAAATACACTTTCAACAAGCAAATGTGTGAGAAGCTCTCGGTCGCAGATTGATTTTAATCATCTATACCTTCGACAAAGCTCACGTTCTCCACAGTGACGCGTCCTCCATCTGAGGTGTAGATTTGCTGGACACATCCCGACACGTGGATCAGCTGTCCGTCCATGCTGTAGCCGATGAATCTCTACAGCAACAAAAATAAATAAACACCTATTTATCAGCTGGAGGAGGACAGAGCGCCTTCATGTTTTAGAATTTCTATTTTTCTGTGTGTTTCTTCACATTGTCCGGTTTCTGTGCCTGAAGGTCTCCCTTTTCAGCATCAGTAGATGCTAAGGAAATGGTAGAATCCATGTGGGACTTGGCTGAGCTGCTTCTTTTATCTCCTTTCTCCTTCTTGACACCAGCCGGAGCTTTGCCTTTCTTGTCACCAGCCGAAGCTTTGCCTTTCTTGTCAGACGATTTGTCACCGCCTTTCCCCTTACCATCCTTCTTTGATTTTTTGTCCAACTCCTCTTTCTTCAGTCGCTCCTGCTCCAGTTTCCAGGCCTGTGAGGCAACACGAACCATAACTTCAAAGGAGTAGTGAAGCTTCTGCTTGGGGATGTGAAATAGAGCCACGTGTATTTTTGACTAACATAAATAATTTGCAGACTGGCACGTCAATGAAGGAGAAGGTATTGCAGTTTACAGAATATTCTTTGCAGATGAAACATTTTGTAAAATCTGAAAATAGCTTCAGTGCCTTGTAAAAGTACTGATACCTGTTTACATGTACCTCACCTAAAATATAAAGCGCAACAATTACTTTCTGGCATCAAAGAAGATGCTAATGATGATCATATCGGCTCATATGTGTTAGTATTGTGAAGGTTTTCATGTAGTTGTGTGGACATTCTGAGCACGCACTCAAAGGAAAAATATCATTTGTGGGTCAGGGGTGAAATTTTCTTTAGGCTTTTGTTAGATATAAACTCAGATGGTTAGGTTTAGGGAAAATATTTTGGTTCAGATTTAGAAATCAATGAAAGTAAAGCAAGTTCACACAAGTATAGTGAGACACGACTACATGTCTGAGAACGAGTGAATTTGTCATCTGAAAGTGAAAAGCTGTTAGAATGATGAGAGTGTAAAGCCTGCAACACTCAAGCGGCTACTGTTCACACTCCCTTAACTAGTGAAACATGCTGATGGCAGCATCATGCTGCGGGGTTGCTTTTCATCAGTGCGGACAGGGAAGCTGATCAGAGAGAAAGGCACTGAAAAACTTGCAACTGCAGCTAAAAGTTGGTTCTAAATATTCACACTGTTGACTAAAAGGGGTTATAAGAACTCCACACTTTTCAGATATTTTCTTGTTTAACACTTCTACTTCACAAACTTATCATAAAATAATAGAGTTTGCTGTTTCAATTAGGAAAAAAAAAAGAGAAAAATGAAAGGGCTGTGAATACTTTTGCAAGGCAAAGTATAACCCAGCAATAATTCTTCATTTACACCGTTTCGTATCATACCAGCTGCCCTTCCTGCATTCCTCACCAGAAATGGTCGCTCTTTTACTCTAAACTCCATTTCAAACCTTGTAGATCAGACAACTGGGATTTAATTATAGAAGCTGATACATGCTGCAGTGCTGCTAAGGGCGACCTTGTTTGTGGGACATTAAAGTCACATAATGAAAAGATGTGCTGGTAATGATGGACTGGCTTTGCACTGCCGGCTCTGGTTAATTACATGCTACTGTAACTAAGTAATTGTGTGGCCCGTGTGTGAGTTCAGTGTTGAGTTTGAGGAAACCGACTTTGAGGGAGTCCTTTGTGATGACCGGTTCCTGAAATTCTTCCGCTGCTGGGGGGCATTCAAGGTCTATAAGGAATAAAACAAATGCAGGTTTTATAACGTATTTATACTGAGGTTATGCATGTTACACCATAGAGCCCTAAAAACATAACTTGATATTTTTATCTCCCATGGCAAATGGATTAAAAAGTCTAGTGAAAATAATAAAAATACTGATTTATTCTGCCTGTTTACAACCAAATAAATTGCTGCAATTGCTAAACTAAAGTCCAGGCCTAGAAATGTGAATTTGATTTTAGATTTTCTGACTTTCAGGTAAAAAAGCCAAATCTTTAGGTTCTTCAATTACAGTATTTGTACAAAAAACTTTTTCTACAAAATATGAACAAACGTTTTGGCCTGTACAACTCAAGATAAGATTCAGAAAATATGCTACAATAAATATCAAATTAACCAAATTATAAATAAACAAACAGAACAATTGAAATAAATCAATACAGAAAAGGAAAATATTGTAAATATGACAATATAATTTTATCCTTGGCACAAACTGTCAGTTGAAATTGTGAGTTTTTGATTCATAAAATTTGCACCAACTTAAATCTATCGCCACTTGTGGTAGCAAAGAGAAACTATCACATGACTTTATGTTCAACTGAGCTTCAATCCCCATCACAACCAGTCGCTAAGGACTGAATGAGGATTTGATGCAGCAAATTGAAATACTGATGCTGATTTAAGTCTTCATAACAGCTTATTTATTTATTCAACACAGACTTTTCTGAAACCAACACATTACCTTTTGGAGTCTCAGGAGGCATCTGGCTTTTCTTCAGCATTTCCTCCCTCTTTACCTCCTCCTCCATTGTCCAGTTGCAGATTTTATCAGCAACATGCTCCAGATATTTTCTATGGTAAACATCAGGAGAATAATATTTACCTGCAGATCTGGAGGAATGTCAGCTTCACCTGACATAGTCGCTACAATTTTTTATTCCGGAACTGAACGCTTTTGCACACTCAATACTCTTACTTTGTTCTTTTGGTTGGTAAGTATTTATTTCTAATCATTCTGATTGGGAAACAACAAAACAGCGTCCAGTGAAGGAGGAAGTACTGACCTGAACTTGACATCAGTGTGGAGGGCCTCATCCCAGAAATGTTTGGAAAGGCCTTGAGAATTCATAGGATTGTGGCAAAAGACAAACAAGATGTTTGCATAGCTTTCTCTGAAGATGTCCATGCAACAATATTCCTCTGAGGCCTTTTGCAGAACCTAATCAAGAGAACGTGGAAAGCTCAAATCCAGATTCTTTTGGAAGAAAAATTCAGAAAACTACACACATTTAGAGAGAAAACAGATAATGCACAAAAATAAAAGCAGGTTTTTGAACAACCTCAATGCTTCACTGATTCTTATGAAATCAGTGAAACAGAAACGAGATGTTCAATATTGTTTTAATTAGAGAGTCATAAACAAAAACCACCTGTGGAAAAACAGTAGCACTGTGATGTTCTGTATAGTACCAGTCAAACAGACATCTTTGTCTCCAATTCTGGATTTCACATAAATCCACCCGGCTGCAGATTTCCCCATTCAGGTGCTAGAGAAAGAAAAATACTGGCAAGTAAATCAATGGCAATCTTTAAATTAATATTTTCTTTCAAATAAAACATTCAAAACCAGGGGTGGAAATTAGCACCCACCACTCGCCAAATGCGGGTAAAAGTATGAAGTGGCGTGTAAATTGGAGCAGGTTGACAATTTGAACAGAAAAAAAAAAGCAGTATTCAGTTTGAACTTCTGTCCAGGTGAGGACTGACCATCTGGAGTCCAGACTGATGCATTTACTGTCCATATCTGGCAGTCCTACGCTGTCATAACTTAACAAAAAACTTAATTTCCACCCCTGTTCAAAACTGATGTGGCAGCAGAAACAATACCTTTGAGTTTCCAGGGTCTTCAGTGAGAAATGTTGGCTCTATAGAGAAGTGACAGTATGAGGTACGCAGGTGAAATCTGGCGTCTCTGACCGATTTAACATGCTTACATACCTACAGTCCGCGGGGTTTGAAGCCTCTGTTTAGCATATAACAAAGGATTTCCCCAGGGGATAATTGTTTGTGTCTGCTGTGTTTCATCGTGGTTCGGTAAAACACCCAGCTGATCCACCATGGTCAGTGGCATAGCCTCAAACACGCTCTGATCAAACAGCCGCTCCACCTCGGGCCAGGGCATGCCCTCTATAGGAGATTATTACGTTAAGAAACTGTGAGACATGTAGAGAAAACAGGGAACAGATATAATAAATTGGCAACAGGTTTGGTGTGCTCCGCTCTGACCATCTGTGCAATAGTGCTGCAGCTGTTGTTTCATTCCCCTCCAGCGGGTGTCACCGTTTGTCTTTTCAGCGACAGACTGAATGAGCTTCGAGACTGGACTCGTCTTCAAAAGGGATGCCTCTGTCTCAGCTGGATTAAATCCCTTAGTCACCTGCATGGGTCACACACATGAAGATGAACACACAGCTAGCATATCTCTAAGTTGTAGAATGAAAAATATATATGAGCACAAATTTTAGTGGTGAGTAAGGAGCTGATAACTGACTTAATAGACAAAATCTTGCATGTAGAATCAGGTGTACAAACACTTCAAATATGGAATTAACAGTTTGAGAATAAACCCTCACAGTGATGTTCTGTAATCGTATTCCCCTCTCGTCGTGGTATCTGAAAAGCACAGGGTCGCCAGGTCTCTGAGCATACGCTGTCCCATAATTCCCCTTCAGTCTCTAACGCAGAAGACAGCAGAAAGTAGTGATATTAGAAAGAACTGTGTTCATGCAGTGTATCACAGAAGAACATACAAGAACACTCCCTTTAAATTTAAGAGTTTCATGTATTTTAAGCATTTGCTTTCGGGGGTAGGGATTGTGCACTGAGTTCTTCTCTAACTTTAACACTTTATTTGACAAAGAATTAATGAGTGTAAATTCAAGGTCTTTTCCATACACCAACTAATTCCATCATAAACCCTTATACTGGAAAGCATCGTACAGTTACTGGTTTCACAGTATAACAAGGCTTTAAGGGACTATGGTTTCAAAACAGCGAAATTAAGCACTGCCGCTCAACTGGCTGAAAGAAGGGATGTAAATTGTTCTCTCTTTACAAGGAAGATAACTATTTAAAAAGCACCATTTTTAAAAGGTTGTTTGGAAATAGAATGAGTGTCATTTAATGAACAAAGTCATGTTATGGAAACTAAAGGAGTGTCACCATCACTCCTATTGAGATGTTACTGATTATAACTAAAGTTGGCAGCTATGAGCCTATGATATCTTCTAGGAAACCAACTGCAAGCTGGCAATCAAAGCAGACATCCCCAGTAACCAGCTAACATTGACTTGCAGAACAGTAAAAATGTTTTATATCCAATGTCAATATACTAATACTAAGCATATCATTAGCAATGTTAGCATAACATCACTAACATTGTTATGCTGACAACACTGTCAGCGTAAAATTGTGTTATGTTAGCATAACTTCCACCAATGTTGTGCAAACATACATGATAATATACTATTATTAGCAAATTGACACTGATAGTATGTTGACTATTGCTGCAATGCAATGTTAACATTGCTATGCTAATGTTAGCATTTTAGTTAATTATTATACAAAAGCTAAGCTTAGTATACTGAGTAGAGTGAGTAAATGTTAGTCAGTATGAAAGTAATACCTCAACATACAGACAGGATTTTGGCTAACCCTACAGTCAGTCATTATTAGCTTGCAAAGAGCTTTTTAGCTAACCTGGACATTTCAGCCAATTTTAGCTTATTAACTAATGTTTGCTTAGTAAACAGTGTAGGACAACATTAGTCAGCATGCTAATGATAACCCACACACTATTGGCAGCCTTTGAGCAAACTCTAGCATACTCATGAAAGTGAGTCAATATTTGTTTACATGCTAGTGATAGCCTATATGGTAATAGCAGCATTTAAGCTAAGACTAGCTTTTTAGTTAATTTAGATACAAAAACTAAACTTTAAAAACTGAATGTCTTAGTTAGTACTAAAGTTAGTACTAAAAACAGTCTAAATGCTATTAAAAGCATTTGATGATCTCCCAATTTTCAAATCTCTGTTGTTCTGGGATCAGCACTGCAGCTGATCACAACTCAACCCAGAAATTTCTCTCCTTTTGTTTTTCACTTTTTTAAACTGCTAATTTGCCTAATGTTTTGTCTTTTTAAACGGTGCAGTCAGTTTTGACTGATTTGGGGGAACACTTAATAAAAAAGAAAATGTATGTTCAGGCAAGGTTTGAAGTGGCTTCACGCTTCAAGATAAAAAACAAAGGAAAGAAAGCAGCCGAGTCTGCTCATATAAGTGTACGATCCTCCCCCGATGCTGACGTCAGAGCGGGTGTGCTTCATGTATGATGCTTCGGCGGCTCTAAAAGCAGCACACAAAAAGTGGAACAACATTGGCTGCGATTAGTCGGTCCTGCCCACTGAAATATGAGACGCCTTCTCTAAAGACCACAATTTAAAAAGCATTTGCTGCATTGGCCGGGAATCGAACCCGGGCCTCCCGCGTGGCAGGCGAGAATTCTACCACTGAACCACCAATGCTGCTGATAATGTAGCTCTGTCTGCATGGAGGTTTCAACACACTGATGTGTGTGTTCACTATCACCGTACCTCCTTGTCCTCTTCCTTTTCCACAGTAGTGAGGACCTCATCTAACAGATGACGTTTCTCTTCTTCTGTGTTCAGCAGAGGCAGGAAGCTTTGGAGCATATAACTAACCAAATCACAATCTAACCAGGGACCGGTGGCAGTTTTCTGCTCTTCCTCAATAAAGGGAAACAGAGGAAGCACAGGCACCTCCGAGGAAACCACCACCTGAACAGAAATGTATGTGCAAGAAAAACAGTTTATGCCACAATAAATAAGGAGGAAACTGGGAAATCTTTCATGTTAAAAAAAAAATTTAACATTCAATCTAAAAATGTAGGGAGACATTGCACACCTACCTGCTCCAGCATACAGTGCAATATCAGCGGTACAGAACAGGCTTCAGGGGGAACAATGTCCAACAGCTTGTTATAGTAACACATGTCCACGTTCAGAGATACAGTTGGAGGCAACTTGATTTCTGTACACAAAGGAGACAGATTTTAGAAAAAGAAGACCTTACCAGCAGGGTATGTCAAAAAAGTAAGCAAGTATATGAATGAACAGTGGACAGATAAGTTAGGAATAGAGAGGTTTAACCTATAGGTAGTAAGCTAGATGCTTTGGTTAGCTTCCTTTTAGAGCGAGGGATCTGTTGAGCAGCGGGCTCAGGATGTACCTGGAAACACACAAGGTGAAGCTTTAATTAGCTGGAAACAGAAAACAGACCAACTCGATTCAGCAGATAGGAGGATTTTTGATATAAATTTAACAAGAGACAGATTGCTCTGTGGCTTTGCCACTAAGGCAGATCAATAAGAAATTGTCTGCAGAACTCAGCAGGATCTCCTGCATCAGTAAATAATGTATAGTTCTCTATATTCAGCACAGAGCAGAGTGGCGCAGCGGAAGCGTGCTGGGCCCATAACCCAGAGGTCGATGGATCGAAACCATCCTCTGCTAACAGCATTTTAGTGGCTCAAATCTTAAAATGTTTCATCGATGTTTAGATTAAATCAGACTCAAGCTACAGGAAAGCAGAAAAATGTGTTTTTAACTACAGGAAAGCAGAAAAATGTGTTTTTAACTTATATATATATATACGCAAGTTCCAGCCATAGGTTTGGAACAGAAATATCCGTCATTGTCCCACAGTAGGAAAATTCAGATTCTACAGGAACGTCAAGGTATGTAGGTTCACACACACAAAAAAATTAACTGCTAATGATATCTGAAAAACAAGATTAATAATAATAGCAATAGTGCATAACACAGTAAAAATACCAAGCAGTTAGATATACATCTTTCAATCAGATTATAGTTGAGACCAAACCTCTTTTCATGTGTGTGCCAGGGATCATTTTACATTTGGAACATCAAACCATCGATCGATCAGAAATCGATCAGAATATTCTGAAAAACACAGCTTTATAGGCAAGCTATTAGCTTTACCTCTCCAGACTGTGCGTCCTCTGTTACAGCTGTGGGTATAGAGAGGAGCCGGACATTGTCTCTGTAGTGCTGATGCTGCCGGCGCCACTGCAGACAGTCATAGATCAGCTTGGCAACGTCGTCAAACATCCGATTTCCCAGCTCCACCTGAACGCAAAAGACAGACATGCAACATTAAGCAGCTGTAAACATTTGCAGGGAGAAAAAAAATAAAAGAGTTTTAAAAAGCGTAAAAGCCATAATAACAAGAAAAATGTTCAGACTCTTCTCACCAGAGACTGAGGGTCCGGTATTTCGAACGGGAGTGTGAGATCTGGGACGACGTAGTTCAGCTGAATCACGTCATGGAGCTTAGAGTCTGGTGGGCCGCTGTCTAAAACCGACCTCAGGTGAGTCCAGAACAGGTTGAGCTTTCTGGTACTTTCTGGAACCTCTGAACACCAGAGAAAACAGAAACATCAGAACACCTTATAATAGATTCATATTTCTGGTCTGTAGGAGACTTTCAACCTGCAGGCACAACTGGAGAACTCTGCTCCTCTTCCTCCTGATTGTTCAGCTCTACTGGTTCTGGAGAGAGTTCTTTGTGCTTGGAGCATAACTTGATGACATTCGCAACATGAACACCGATGTTATTAAGCAGTCCTATCAGGTTTGGCTGGTAGAAGCCGACTATCAGAATATAATGTTGGGGGCCATCCTTTGGCTCATCATCTGAGGACAAAACGGGAAGATGAGTTAGGATCCTAACACACTTTGGCTCTAAAACTCATTAGAGTAGAGCATTAATAACACCATCTCCCTGACGAGAGCCAGGTAAATGTGAAAGAAAGGGAAAAAACAAGAAATGAAGAAAGAAGGGACATAAGGAAGGCAGGAAATGAGGTAGGAAGCAACCTACGAAGGACATAGACCGACAGACAAAAGGAGGATAATAATATTTAGACAATGGCATAGGTAATAAAGCCAGGAATTGCAAATACATTTTCATAGCCTATTTCTCTCTGCTGAAGTCAAATTTCAGACTTTTTAAGTGTGTTTAGACACACTCTGATCACTAGAATAGTACGCTACAGAAAAAAATGAAATAAGAAATAAACACACATCGAGATAAATGGCTAGAGTTCCTGACTTTTCTTTACCTATATATATGGGCGTCTCAGCCTCGCCCCTGCGTTTGAGCTTGGTTTTCTTGTCCTTGGAGGGGTCTGCACTAGCGGCCTGGCCCTTTCCTGGGGTCGGACCCTTTCCTTTTTTCTCTTTTTTGTCTTTTTTGCCCTTGCCATCAGACTGAGGTTGAGTCTTTTCTTTTTGTGCTGCACTTTTCAGCTGAAATTGACAAAAAACATTAAAACTAATCATTGGTAGACAATGTGAGCTCTAAAGTCATTCTGTGCAGTTAAATCCCACTCTTTGTGAACAAACAAAAGAATTACCACACACAGAATGATATTTATAGCGAAACATTTACCTGCTCAACTTCCCGTCTCTTCTGATCACAGGTTTTAATCTCCAGCAGCTGGAATTTCAGTAATTTTGCCACCAGATCGGTGGGAATTTCTTCTCCGGCATCCAGTAACATCTTAGCAGGCTCAGTACACTAATTAATGTACACAAGCACGCAAAAACACAAATAATTTTAGAAACAAAAACTAAGATGCAATGGATCTAAGAAAATAAGAAGGCTGCACAATATTTGGAAACCATGCAATAATAATGCAATGCCCCCCTCAACACTTAATGACTTTAGACATCTTGGTCTGCAACATGTAAGAATTAAAAGCCTGTCCACCAGCCCAAATATCTGCCAAATATTACAACCAAGCAATTCTTTACGATCATAATGTTTCACATCAGATGATGGTGATTCAATATATTGTGGAACTGTTACACTAAAGCCTCCAGCATCCCAAACCTACCTCATAAAACAAGGGAATATCTGGCCTTTTTGCTTTGGGATTCCCCAGCTTATTGATCTGTGAGAAAAATGATCAATCAGAAGCAGCAACAATGCAGTAGATGCCATCTACATGTTTGGAAGTGACACCATAAATTTAAAAAATTACTCACACACTTAAATTTGTAGGTTTTTTGCTTTGGTCAGATGAGAGTAAAATTGAATTTTTCTGCATCAAATAAGTAAAGCCTGGCGGGCCACCAGGCTTTACTTGTGCCCCCACCAGGCTGTGCATTGCTTTTATATTTAAGTCTTTCTAAAATGTTGGCATTTTTAAAGATTTTATAATTGGTGTTCAGGTGTTAATCTTCCAGTTTTTTAGTAACACATAATTATCAAGTAATATTTTCAAATTTCCTGTCAACTTTAAAAAAAATTTAAATCAAAAATATGACGGGCGCATGAACGACTGCCTTGATAAAGTGTATTTTTGGTTCATGCTGAAATTTCTGGTTAGCCAAATATGCCATTTTTCTGAGAAATGAGCAACAGGTACCTTTTCCACTGTGCTGTCCCACGATATGAGGGAAAAAAGTTTGCGCTGTGGACGTTCAAAGCTCAAAACCAGAGACTTGATGAGTTCTTCCTCTTCTTCTGGACCATCTCCAACCACGAGAGACACACAAGCAAGCCAAGTGTCCTGTAGAGGTCATGACACCGTTTAATTGAAGAACCGCCATTGCTGCTCATTAGGCTATCACGTGATTTAAGGCTGAAGCAGGAACGTTTCCGTCATAATACATAAAATGTGTTACTTAAGGCGCACTAAGTAGCAAAGAAACTCAAAACGTCTTTAAACTAAAAAAAAAAAAAAAAAAAAAAAAGCAACACGATTGGTTACAATTTCGACTGGTTACAGTAAGTTTAGCTGTACCGAATTTCCTGACGAACGCAACTTCTTTTTTTATCGGGGTGGGAAGCGGCGTATAGATGTACATTACCGCCATCTACTGGAATGGAGTGTAATATTGATAACAAACAAACAAACAAACAAACAAACAAATAAATTAATTAATTAATTAATTAATAAATTAATAAAAGAAACTTCCGGTTGTCGGTCACCTTTCAAAGTAAAAGCTTATAAAAGTAAGCCTCAATAAATTCGACAGTTGGTGCTCCATGCCACCTCAAAGATGGTGGCACGGAACTATCTCAACATGGTGATGGTGATATACAAGTATCCAGAACACAAAGAGGAGAAGGCGAAATGACAAACCTCGAACTGCGCTTTGCCGAGATCAGCCTCCCAGTTCTTGTTAAAAGGTTGAACAGGGGAACTTTTCTTACCAGAGCCCTTTTTACCTGCCGGCGGCATTTTTGAAAGCGTATGGGGTATAAAATTAACACAAAAAAAGACCCGCTAAAAATCAGGTTTAAGAAGTTAAAACTATGAAGTTTTCATGAAGAATGTTTGCGTTGTCCTTAGCAACCAGGTCACCGTTGAGCTCAGTTCTTAAAGGAGCCGCACCTCATTTAATCGTACCGCGAAAGCTTTACTTCCAAGCTAAATTATAGAAAAGAAAGCCAATTACGTTATTTGCAGTTTGCTCTGTTAGACACAATTCTAAGTTAAATATTCCTGCTTACTTGCACTGGCCATTCTCGCTCTGTATGTCTGACACACAGAAAGTTACGTTTGTTTTCTATACTTTGGTTATGAAATGAAGTATCCCCTACCTACTAATTGTATTTAAGTAACAGTAGCAGTAACAGTACTTCCACATATTTTTATTCATGTAAAAGTAAAAAGTAGACGTTCAAGAGATTACTCAAGTGACGTATGTCTTAAAAACGCAACTCAAGCAAATTATATTATAGACTGAAATGACAAAACTTATATAATTAACATAGCTACAAAATACATTTTAAGCAGAATATACACTTTTCATAACAATAACAAAGCTTGTGTATAAAGTCTTATATATTTTTGGTTAAAGCATATCATAACTTGGAAAAGTTATATGTTATGCTCAAGTGAAAGTAAAAAGTTTGGTGGAGTAAAACTACTATATTTCTGTTTTAAAATATATACAATAATTCAATCTCTAATCTGCGATTTATTCAAAATTTTAATTCCCAAATGTTTTTTTTAATGTTGTCCACAAGATGGCAGTAGCAGGCACACCTAATCATTTTGTCATTTCAGTATCAGATGTGTAAAACCTTAAATCTCCAGCATACACACAGCTACCCTAAATGCTCATTAAAATGTAAGTAAATGTCATTAATATTCTGACACATGCTTTGCTTGATATCTGCGTGAGAACCAATGACAGTGGGTATTTTAAGAATACAAACTCAGGGCACATGCACTGTGATACCTAAAAAATAAAGATATTGTTCCATCTGATGAGTCAATGCAAGGAGAGGGAAGATATTTATATCTAATGCAGCAGGGAAGTGCTGCAATGGAAATAAAGCTGCATGTGCACTTTTTTATTTTGATAAATAGAACGTTTTGAATGGTAATTAAACTCATCAGCAACTGGAATGCAATTGAAGACACGTCACTGAATTTATGATAACGGAGAGTGAAGCATTTCAGGCCACTTTGCTGCACCCACACACTATTGACAATCATTAAAAGGATTCACAGTGCTTTTGAAATGGCGTTGCAGCACTTCTTTCTTTTTATTTTGTAGATTTTCTGAGTGAAGCACTGGACAAAATTAGTGGCAAAGATTCAATTCCACCTTTAAGAAAATACAACCTAAAAAGGCATAAGTGCACTCAGCTCAATATTCTTTCTCTGGTTATTGTGTCCTATCACAGTGACTCTCTGCGGTATCTTCCTTGTTTCCCATTAAATTTCATTCAATGTTCTCCGAACAGTTTCACCAGCGTACTTTGCTGTCTGGGTGTTTCTGTTCACAACCCACTCCCAACAGAGGCCCATAAAAGCACAAAAGCAAGACAACGCCCACCTGTTAGATGCCAGAGAAATTCATCTTTCACGCCAGCAGTTCATTAGTTACGGAGGCCGTGCCCTGTGAAGGTCAAACAGCAGCGAGACAGAGTGACACTCTGTTCTGGCTGCGTGGTACATGGCAACGTCTCAAAATATCCATAGTTCTTTTAGGGATAGGCTGCAGTGAAACCCGTGCATCATGTGCCTGTTAGGGATATTTTATTTCACTCTACAGCATTCATGATGGTTTATTAAAGATCTGCACCCACTTGATACTCAAAATGATGAAGCATATCAAAGTTAATATAATCTGATCAGGTGCTGTGCATCACTGTGTAAAACCAGAACAGCAAGTCATGATGTTCTTTTTCAAACATACTACAAGTATGTTAATGTTGTTTTGACAAGCTAAACATAGTTCATATCAATCCAGGTTCTCACAAACTATTTGGCAAAAGTTTGAAGGGTTTTCCTTATCAAAACTTAACAAACATGATGTGGTAGTTCTAGAATTACAGCTCTGGAAAATATTAAGATTTTATTAAAAATGTTTTTTTACTTTGTATAGGTATATGTTTGAGTAAAATGAACATTGTTCTTTTATTCCATGAACTACTGACAACAAGCAAAAATTTAGGGCAACAGCATATTTGAAAGATATACATAAGATAATACTTCCATAAATATGAATGAGTTCTCATGAATTTAAATTTCCATTAAAAAAGTACATTAAAAGTATCAACTTAGCATTATTTGTGAAATAATGACTTTGTCATGCAAAGTTGCAATAAAAATTACATTAGAAGCCAATTAAAAGTGTCAACTTTCTATTAAAAGAGTAATTAAAATCCCTTTTAATTAATAAAGTACTTTTGGACTCAATAAAACTGTAAAAGCTAAGATTAAGCTCTGGTTTCTAAAGCTACTTTTGTCAAAAACAATTTTCAGTGTGTAAGCATTTGGATTAATTTGCCTTTCCATTTCCTACTTGGAATCAAATTTGCCCTCGTGCACGTTAAAATTTTATGGTGTTATTTAGTCTGGAAAATTATTTCTAAAGGCCACCCTTTTAAATCAATTTCACTACAAAAAACAAATAGAAAACAAAAACTCCTCTCAAATAGAGGAGTTTTTGGTCAGGAAAAGAGAAAACGATCTAATCTAAAAGCAAAAGTTTGAATAATCCAAAGTTAAATTGGGAGAGATGCTGCAATCTTGTGTGCACTATCTGCAATCGGATAGGATGTTCTTGTGTGTTTCGTGCTATCTATTGATTTGCCATGAAGGGACTTGAAGATGTTGTAAGGTCATTTTTTTCAGCTGTCCTGAATACGGAACTTTCCAAATCAATAATAATCAAGTCTTCTGCAAATATTTGCTAAAACTGACAAACATTAAAGGTCACTCAAAGACCAGATTAGAGGTCAAATTTATGTTATGCTAAAATGATCTGAGTGAGTAGAGATGATTTTTTTTTTTGTAATGTCGACATTTTTATTCTGTCTTTAAAATCCTTTCCTTGTAAAATAAACTTTTATGATATAAATTTCTTTGAATCTCACATTTTATTAGTGTTAATGGTGTTTGTTTTTGAACGAGAGTAAAGCTTTATTCAGGTCAGAGTCAAAGGGAAGAGAATAGCTCAAATTTTATGAGCATATCTATAAGGTAGATGAGCCACAAATGAATGTGAAAGCGGTTTAAGAGAAAGGCAGTGATAGTGAGACAGTAGTGAGGTGTGCAGTGGGAGACACAAAAAGTTTAAAGACAGAGGTGTGATTTGTTAAGGGATCAGTTCTGAGCCTCTTGAGGTTTGCAGAAGTGATAGAGCGAGAGATAGACAAGGTCAAAGAGGAGTCTCCATGGAGTGGACTGTGATGCCCAACTTACATGAGCCGCCTCTTCTGGACTGATACTGTCTCCTGAGTACAACCGAGCACTCAATCAAACCTTTTCCCTCAACAATCTGACACACTGAACATCCAGAGACACATGGAGATAATTACAAAGTCAGTCTTCTATCGCATGCAGAACATTTCTAGGATTAAATGACAAATGTAGGAGCAAAATCTAGAAAGAGTCGTCCGTGTATTCATCTAAAGTCGCATTAGTCGCTGCAACTGCATAAAAAGTCAGCCAAAGAGCTTCAACTGATCCAGAACACTGATGCTCACGTTCTGACTAAAACTTACAAACTAGTCAAATTAAGTCTAAAACTAGTCAAATTAAGTCAAGCTTATTTTATTGCACATTTCTGTCATGTGCAGTGGTGGTGGTGAGGTGGTGAGGCAGACGCTGGAGGCCCAGGTAAGGTGAAATGGTGAATATTTAACGAAAAAACAGTCCAAAAAAACACAGTCAACACAGTAGTCCACGGCCAGGCAGCACAGCTGAGCGGAAGCCAGAGCTCACACCGGTAACAACTGGTCAAACAGGAGAACAACAAACGATGACACAGTGACACAAACTACGACAAGGACCCAACGAGGAACAAAGGACACAGGAGGGATTAAATACACTGAGGGTAATCAAGGGAACAAGACACACCTGGGAACAATCAAGGGGAAGACAGGACAACGAGGAGACTCAGGACACAGAAAACTCAAATAAACACAACAAAAACACACACAACAGTACCCCCCCCTTCAAGGGGCGGCTACCAGACGCCCAAAAACAAAATCCAAAACACAACCAGGGTGGGCGGAGGGGCAACGGAAGGAGGGCCAGAGTCCAGAAAACAGAAAACTACCCACAAAAGGTGGGCGAAAACACAAAAAGGGTCCAAGAGTCCAAAAACAAACAGACAACTACCCACAGATTGGGCGGAGGCGTTGAGGGAGGTCCAGATATAATCCAAGGTTTAGACAGTGGCATTAATAGAGAGACAGCAGGTGGAGGTGATGATTTTCAGATATTTACTGAGTGTGGCCCAAATGAGCAGGATTCAAATTTAGTGCTTCGGAGAGACAGACCATGTTTATTTAAGGCAAAAATAAAGATGCAAAGCTGAGGAGTTTTAAAGATGGGGAGGGACAGTGTATGACAAAGGCTGATAAAAGTGGAGCTAGAGAGGTGAAGAAAAGGAAGACAACAGGAAGCATGCCACTGCTATTTTTATGCCTTATTTTATATATAAACATGAGTTTGCAGGCAAGATTCTGAAGGTTAAAAAGCTTATAACAGCAAGTCTGAAAAGAGACTCCGATAGCAACGCCATCTTTAATATTAAAGCTGAAATACAAAAGAAAAAAAATGCATTGTTGACACAAAATATACACAAACTAACAGGAGGCAGATAAACACACTGACATAAGCAACACAGAGTCCCATGGCGACATGCAATCGCTCTCTAGCCAAGTTTATCAGATTTCCCTCTTCCAAAAAGGAGGCTATAAAACGGGTCAGGAGGAAGGGAAACATGGAACCATGCCATGTGTTCTCTGAGACCTCACAACAAACAGGCCTATCCTGTGACTTTGAGCCTCCCTGTCAGCCCCCGCGGGGACAGAAAGGTGGCTCAAAGTTGGTAAACATCTGTAGGCAGAGGGCTTGTGCAATCGCCCTCCTCAGTAAGACCCAGCCTGCGAGGCTGTGGCAGCACAACACAGCGCCGACGCTCTCTGCGCTGGCTGAGGTGAACATGCTGACACCGAGGATCTCAAGTGCCACCGCTAGATTCATAAGCTTTGGCAAATGAGCTGCCAAGCCAGCACAGCGGAGCTGAGATTATATCGGTTTCAGCAGCATGAAAACGCTTTCAGTAGTTTTCCACCAGGCCTGCGTTTACTTTGGAGTGGCTCTTCAGCAGATGAATTTGTTTATTTATTTTTCTTTTGAAAACCATGAGAGATACTGTATGTTTACAACGCTGCAAACATTGCGGTAACTGGAAATATGTGAAATTAGATAATGAGGGAGGTTACACTTGAGAAAAATGCTTTATTTCAGTTTCTTGGCAAAGTTGGCTGAGAAACTCAATGCATCACTTTCACATTTATCAAAGTTTAAAGTGAATCAAAAACCAAAACATTTCATTGGAGTCAAATCTTCCAGACAAAATCTTAACATTTGAAAGTGAATCCAGCTCACATTGCTAAGCTAAGCTAGGCTAAGCTAGGCTTAGCTTAGGAATAGTTTTATTTATGAGAAAGTCCAGGGTGTACCCTGCCTCCTGGCTTTTGGCCACTGGAGACCCTGCAATGATAAGCATGTTATATAAGAGATGGATGAATAAATAAATAAACACATAAATTAATAATAAATCTCTCCCAGGGGTGTACATTTTCTGTGATTATATCATTATTTCTCAAAACTGACCCTTTGGATCCTACACAGAATCTCGAGAAACTTTCACAGGATCTCCAGAAAATAAGCCAAGCTTGCTTTTTAAAAAGTTTTTTTCCCATTCTTTGTAATAATCTTTGTTGAGATCAGAAAATTTCAACCATAGAAATCAGACTCAAAGGGATAAAGCCCAGACAGAGCACTGAAGGGAGATGAGAATCAAGCAGAAATGCAAAGGAAGCCAATGACCAAGCAACAGCTAGCTTAACTTGACTAACCATTGTATAACCCAGAACTTATCTTCTCATTCATTTAAACCATTAGCTGAACACAAGTTAGACAAGAAGCTAATTTGCGACTCCCAAATCTTTTAACTGACCAAAATGGAGCCGAGATAAAGCTAGCTTAACTTAGCATAAAGACAGACAAGACTGAAAATGATTAGCCTAACCTAACCAAACAGCATAATGAGACAGCATTCACAAGGTTTTAATTACTTAGACATTTATACATCTTATGATAAACTTAATCTGACACTCAAATTTACTTCTAAAAATGGATAGATGGTGCTAAGTGAAAGCTAACTGATGCTAGCATGAAAATAAGAAACTTTTAGATATTTTTCAAAATATCTAAAAGTATAATTACTTTCTTGGAAATCTACCACTTTACAGCTTTCAGCCGTTTCCGATGAAACATAAAAAATGGCTCTGGGTGAAAACTGGTTCATCTTTCAAAAAGACAGAAAACTTTGTAATTAGGCTAACGTAACCCATAGCACATTTGATGTTTGTTATAATGTAAAAAACTTTTACAGCAATAATTGAAACCATTTTAATAGTTAAAAGCATAAAACGCTGTCCAATTTTAATTGTTTAAGAGTTTCCAGAGCTTTGTAGACCTCAACAGGCTCAACAATGGAGCGTTATAGTCCTGACCCACATTAACGCAGCAGGGCGAGGGGTGCTGTGTGCGCCTCAGGAGACGATCAGTGCTTCTTTGTCCTTCACAATGACACTGCGTTTTGCATATTCCCATGTGATCTTTCCATTAACTGCAAAAACAGTGTCAGTCTGTTCAGTGGCTTGTGCAAGAATGACATCACAACTTAATTGGTTACAGTTTCATACGAGGTGGTAGACCATTAGATGAGGTCAGCTCTTCCAGAGCCTTTAACACTTTAACTCTTAATGTTTTTACAGTCCTTTCAAAGTAATTGCAGTTTTGTAACTGAGAAATGCCACAAGTTCTTGCAAATAGTTTGAGAAACACCAGATTCCTGTTTCAGTCTTAAATTAACCGGTAAATCATTTTCCTTTAACTTGAGCACACCATTTCATCCAAGTGCATCATCTTGGACTAAAAAGCAGGATCAATTATAATATTGCTAGTAGAGGTTTTGCAATTTCTCAGAACTGAATTTAGCGAGTCTAAAGTTCAGCTTTAGACCGAAGTAATTACTACAAAGTGACAAGTTTCACGTTTAAACTGAAATATAGAATATAACTTTTCAAATAATTTATTGCAACGTATTAAATTAACTTCAACACCTTCCAGTACTTGGTAAGCCAGTTACCTGCAGGTTTTAACAAACCATTAGACTTTTAAAACAAACAATGCATGGAAAACTTGGACCAATTTCAAACTTCAAACAACCTCAATGATATTTGATTAGCAATGATGCTGCTGAAAGACCGTATTGAAGTAACAAATAAAAATGCTTAAAGAGCAAACACTAAATAATGCTTAGGCAGTAAAAATTATAAAATATTTTATTGGCTTATGGACAAGTACTTGCCTTGCACAATAAATAAGGATTAAAAGAAAAAGAATGTCATAAACCAAAGTACAAAATTAAGCCTCCAACACTGAGTGAACTAAACTTTTAATTGTATATAAAGGCTCTTGCTTTGTAAAGGAGCATCCATCAGTATAAAAATAAAAATGCATCAAGACATTCACACAGAACAGCCCATTGCTGTGATCTGAGTGCAGAACGGACAGTTCAGGCCTCCACGTTCCCAAGTGTGACAAGCCCCCACCATAACAGCATCTTCCCAGCTCTTAATGTTTGCAGCCCCAAACGTTTCATCACAGCTAGATGCATACGGCTGCCCATAAGACCACACAGTGGTCCGCAAGGAAAGCCTGCACACCTTTAATGGGAATTCTTCCATTCAAAAGTCTCACAGCACACATTTTCAATCAATTTTCCCCAAAGACTCAGGAAATTACTCTATTGCTCTCACCCACAACTTTGCTGACTCTGGGGGAGAAAATGTCCCTCTCTGCTTGTCCTTGAAACAGTTTTTTCCTACAATGAAATTTATTGCCTCTTTTACACACAAACGGACAAACACACAAAAACAAAAGAACGCACTCTGGTTATGGGTAAAATGTGGACTCAACTATGTTACACAAATCCTAAAGAAGGCTTTTTATGTCGAATTGGAATTGGACAGGACGCTAATTATTCCAAAAGATGTAATTAGCGTTCTGAGGAAAAGCACCAGAGAGCAAAGGTTCAATCATGTAGTGCAGGATTCAAGAGGCATCAAATCTAAACAACCCTGACATGTCGAGTGAGAGCAGAGCATGTGTCAGCTTACGAGTTTTTTTTTTTCTTTTTTAGCATTGTTTTGAGTGAGAGCACTGCGATATCTGAGCATGAAAACCATCGCCTTGCTCTCAAACTGCAAAACGACGCTTTTATTTCTTGGAAGAAAACCTCACATTGTGTTACTGCAGCTTAACATTCAAAGCATCTGGAAACACAGATGCATCTACAAAGTGGCTAGTGCCTTTAACAGAAGAGTACCCACACTATGTCTCCTGCAAACATGTCAATGTGAACACTTTTACATTCATTTTGAAAAGGTAAATGGTAAAATTGTGCTTGAGTGAGGAACTGCTCTAAGGAAAACAGAGGGAATTTTTAAGGACTATGAAGCTGAAGTCAGAAATATCTGGTTTGTTTAGAATTTGAAATCCTAACCTTACAGTGACAAACTTGTACAAAAGAGCTGAAAACGTGACACCGCTTTGGTCTCACTTGTAGTTTTTAAGTGCATTTCACCGCAGGGAGACACTGTCTCACTTCCGACACAGTTCAACACTTCTCTATCACAGTGCCAGCCGAGGAGGAGTACAGTTTCTTCTTGACCAGACGGAAACCTGGACTCAGTTTGATGACGTGCCTGAAGGTCGGGCCGAAGCATGAGCCCATTAAGAGGAAGTCCCGTAGGCTGGGCCATGCCGAACCGTCCTGCTTGAACACAAGAGTCAGCTCAAATGTGGGAACGACTGAGGCATCGCATGCAATGCGCTCCAGCTGCTTCCAGCCCTTCTCCAGCTCCAGGTGGACGTACAGGACGCAGCCGCGCAGGCCACAGGGCTCGCAGGACGCCAGCTGCAGAACCTCGTGGGCTATCCTCCGGGTCAGCTTCTCTGGTACCAAAACAGAGGAGCAGTGCAACGTCGTTTTCTTGGCCCGGGATAGGCAGTTTTCAAACATCTTAGCCAGCTGGTGGCAGCTTCTGTCCTCGGTTACGTCTGCAGCCGCATGGGGCTCGGCCAGGCAGTGATCCCAGAAATCCAACTCTGTGAAACCAAACAGATTAAAGCACATCACATACAGGACAATATGCATGTACATGCAACAGTAAGATAATTAGTCTGCATGCTGCAGTGCACAGGTATGTCATGACCAGGACTAAAAGATGCAATAATCAAAAACACTTAAATTTATCAGCTCCAGGACAGGCAGATGGGGTTGAGCATCAGCTTTTATGTTTTTTACACAGAGGCTAAAGGGATGACTTCATCCTATGTGGCCATCCCTCCCCCATCCACTGCTGCAGCCATGCACCACACAGACAAACAAGCAGCTGGAAATAATCAACACGTTCGCCAGCAACAAAACGCGCAGAAAACGCCAGCAGGTTTACCTTTCTCGATGCACACCTGGTCGTACCGCCGTTCAACCAGCTCCGAAACACCCTCCGTGTTTTTAGTCTTTAATTTACTCGTGGCAACCATGGTGACTGTTACTTATCCACAATACAGCTGGCTGGAAAACAGGGGGAGCGTCAAGAAGTTAAACCAGCACCTTTTCTTTGTTTTTGTTTTTTTTAAGTCATAAAACGCAGCTAACTGACGCTACTTTCGGCAGTCCCTGACTAAAAATTAGCTTTTAATCAAGCTTCATAAAACGCAAAAATAAATTTACTAGCAAACTAATCACCTTGAAACCACAGAAATGACTGTTTGTTAGAAATAAAGCCACACTCCACGCCACTTCCTCTCACAGAAGACGTACCTTTTATATTCAAACTCGATGCGCACAGAAGTTCCCAGTAATATTTATACCTTCATCACTCAGCTGGTCAGAGGGTTTGACCAATCAGAACGCGTCTTTCAAAAGCCTAACGTATGACGTTTCTGATTGGCTAAAACATTAGTTCAGTTGGAAATTCTATAGGTGGAGAAAATATATGTGTTGCTATGTGGAAGAACTGACCGACCTATCTATCTATCTATCTATCTATCTATCTATCTATCTATCTATCTATCGCAAGTTTTTTATCGGTTTTATTTGATATTCTAATCTTAAATGATAAGTTTTCAATAGCAGTAACATAATTAACAGAACTAAAGGTTTGAAACATCACTGGTTGTAAAATTCGTTTAAATAACATGTTTAGTAAATTATAAATGCTTTTTTTTCAATAAAATACAAATTTATTGAATGGGGCTATATATATATAGATATATATACGTGTGTGTGTGTGTGTAGGTGTGTGTGTGTCTATGTATAGAGGGTTAGACAGATATATAGAGGGCTGAGCAAAGGGCACAGAGAGGTGAATGGACTGCAGCAGTTCACTGAGGTATGAAGTAGTGAGGCTATGAATGGCCTTGAATATAAGAAGAGGGATTATGTGACATTTGACTGGGAGCCAGTGGTGTGCCAGGTGAATTGGTTCTGGGGATGTGATGGCAAGCTGCGTTCTGGACTAACTGAAGTTTGTGGATGACTTTCTGAGGTGCAGACAGAGGTGATTAGCTAAGTATACGGTGCTTCAGCCGTGTCCAGACTGTTTGTCACATGAGACCAGATTATCTAGTTGAATATATTCAATTTCAAATTAAAAATTTGTACTTGTTCAACAACAATATGAGGACAATGTTTTAATAAAGTGAAAAAAGTCATTTCTAGACAGCATTTCTCTTTGCTCTTTCGCCTCCCTGCTCCTCCAGGAAGAAGGCTCAAACAAACCATCATTAAGATTGAGGTCTTTAGCTTCTTTGGGAGTAGATGACCATATTTATTTTTAAGCACCCAATGCACAATGTTCTGCCCCAGACAGGGGCAAAGAAAAAAAAAGATTAAACAAATGAACCACTCAACTAAATAGTGGACTAACTCAAAACCCAGCCAGCAAGCCAGCCAACCAACCAACTAACCAACCAACCCAAACCAACCAACCAGTTTTGGCTTCATAAAACAGCTAAGTCAAATTGTCAACCAACAAATCAAAACAAAAAAGAAACCAATCAAACCAACCATTAATGAATTAATGGTTGGTTTGAATTAAAATCAAGACAAAAACAAAAAAACATTTGAAATACAGAACAACCCAACCACCAAACAGACCAACCAATTTTTGTTGGTCTGCAACATAAAAGTAACCATTAGGCCTACGAGTTAAATAAGTAGCCAAATCATCACAACAACCAAAAACCCCAAGTAACCACACCAAGACAAACATAATGGCAAAGAATTAGACATGACCAAAGACATGACTTTTAGATTCTGTTCATCTAAATATAGCCCTAATAGAACCACTTCTATCCTCCACCTGTTTACTTTCGACAATTACCAGCCCAGTATTCTGTCCTGGTAAGGTACAAAACACCAAAACAACAGAGAAAAAGCTTCAAAGACCCTCAAAAAGCCTGGAGTCTATTATTACAAACCACTTCAAAACACGACAAGACACTCAGGCTCATTAGAACCAAAATATAAAGCAATTTGTTTCTGTATGTGAATGAAAAGCTGCAAAGAAACCTTAAAACGCCGTTTTTCACTGTTGTTGCATGTGTGAATGTGTGTCTGCAGTGTGCGTAGACCTGACAGGAGCAGCACAGGCCCAGCAGTACGTCTCATCAGCAGCTCACCTCTCATCACCCTCCGTCGTTACCAAGATTTTCTTGCTGTAACTGGATCTGGCTCGCTTGCCCCCAGCTGCTCTGCTGAATGAAGGGTAATGGAATCCAGTGGGCGCCTCAGAGAGATAGCTTTCTCCCAGTCACATGAAGACAAATATTCCCCTAGGGGCGGAAAAAAGTCTCACTCTTTAGGTAATGTTACCCCCATGAATGCAGACATATAGAGTGTGAGGTAACTTAAGGAAGGAGTAAATACCGGCAACAGTTTGAATGTTTGAAAAGGGTAAAGAGTGCAGTTCCATTATATTAATCTCATCTGCTGATGGAGATATTTTTAATAAACGGTTGGAGTGAGACGGGGCGTGCTTCTGAACCAGAGCTCAGCTTGAGAATGCGTGGCGTCATGAGAAAGCTCAGATCTGACCTACTTTTATCTCACTTGTGTTCACTTTCTGCCGAGACAGCCGTTTGTCCTCTCTAATAAAAACTTTACGAGTCTGAAAACCGTTTTCTCATCGTCGGCTCGTTCAGCGATGTGACGTGTGAGAAATCTTCATTGACATGCAATAATGAGGAGCGTTTGAAAAAGGTACTGATTGTGGACGTCTGGCCTGAAACCTGATCTGGAGTCAGATTTAGCTGCAATGTGGGTTAACTGTGCAGCCAATATGACAGACAATGCTGACAAACAGCAGGTTTCTGGATTTATAGAAACACTGGCACATTGAAGAGGTCATGTTTTATGTTGCTAGAGTTTGGTACGTGAGTAATATAACTGACGACGTTTCTTAAAACTAAAGATATAATGGATACAAATAAAAAAAATGAAAAAATAAGTCCAGAGAAACAAATTTGGGAACCACTTTTGCTATTAAAGTGCGTATATCTTGAAATTAATCTTATATTTATCTAAGCCAATTAGTTCTTGGTTGTCGTTTCTTGCCCAGTTAAAACCCATCCACAGTTTCAGCATTGTGCTTTCCAGCATTCATCTATTGTCTATAACAGCTTGTCCTTGACTGAATCAAAGGATGTTTCAACAATATTGGTTTAAGGGAGTGGACACTTATGCAACCACATTGCATAAGAGCCAATTTGATCACTCAGCTGCGAAAGTTTGGAAATAATTTACAACGGTGAGTTTTTATACATCAGACATCATTTCAGCAGGTTTAACAACGGTGTGAACACTTTTTTCATCCACTGTGTACTTGTGTTTTTTTTCTTAATATCTTGGCTTTCTGTCATTTTTCTCCTCTGTCACATTTTATTCTTGCTATGTGCAGCAAAGCTGTAAATTTGCTCCACCTTCTGTTTCCATAAAAGACGTTGAAAGGAGCTGGGTTTCGGATTACCAACCGGCCGCGGTCCAGATGAAGCTCTTGCGGTCCGTGTGAAAACACCTGGCATGGCGGCTGGCACCTCTCTGCTCTGTGAAACGTGCCGCTTGCAGGGGCCTTTTGCTGAGTTGCACTTAACTGCAATGAGAGACAGCTGTTTTCCTTTGCAGACGATGCTTTGGGTGATACGTGATCCTCACACATCAACGCGGCTGCTCATGTGAGCGGTGGAAGCCCTCGTGCAGAAAAACAAAAAACAACTACAGAAAACTGGAAGACCATATGGATCAATTAGTGGGAAAAAAACTTTTATATACGTTTAAAAAATGGCATCATGCTGTTCACTTCAGACACAGCTCATCTTAAATGTCATGTTCTCATTAGCTGGAAGAGGAATTTATAGAAATAAGAGTCTGAATACATCAGTTTAGATCAGGAGAAACTGGGAAAATACCAACGTCTCCGGGTTCTCATGGAGACTCCGGGTCGGGAGTCTCTCGTCTTCCTCCAGTCTATGCAGCTCAGGTCAGACCGGTTGGCGGGACAATCAAACACAGTGACATCATGGTCATTGAACTAGCTTTTGGTGCATTGGCAGCATTAGTATCTCCATACTGCAACCACTGATCATCCAGTCCGGTCCTTTTTCTTTGGCTTGCAGTCTGGATGCAGGATTCGTCTGTGTGTGGTGGATCTTCACCTTCCAGAAGGGCGCTAAACATTTGATCAGATTGGTTTCTGCACTCTTAATGTTGAGAACAAGTACAACAACCTGCAATTACAGAAAGTAACTGAGCCCAGACTGCAGGTGGTGAGGCCTCAGTTGGGTTTTGGGCCTGGGTTTTGATGGAAGAGCGCCCAGTGTTCCTCTGGTCTCACCTTACAGAGCCTGCAGATGGCGTAAGGTCATATGTGTGACCTGGCAGAGCTTCCTGAGCTCCTCTGTGCGAAGATCAAACAGGGACATCAGGTGACACAACCTTATAAAACGCCACAGCAAAAGCAGTAATCTGCTCACTCTCAGCGCCCTCTGGTGGCCAAAAAATAAAGCAAACGTTTGCCCTAAAGATTCATTTTGCTCTTGAAAAGCCTTTCAACATAAAATCAGCACAAAGTAAATAAAAGGTATTTATGATCGCCATGACAGTTTTACACAAATGAACCATTATCCAAACTTTTATTGATGAAACTGTGGCTGATAGTTCATGACATAAAGCACAAAGCAGTTCCAGTAGTTCTAAAGTAAATACAATAATTGTGTTACTTCATGCTGTTTCTTGAAGAAAAATTCAGCAACATTTCTCTAACAAACTGAGGAAAGTACAATTACACCAAAATAAAACAGAAAAAAAAAAAACAACCCTAGAATAATAACAAAAAATCCCAGAAGAGATAAATCAAAAACATAAAAAGCTGAACAAAAAAGTGATTCATTAAACAGGTGAGGATTCTGAGGTAAGCGCTCTGCAGAGAAAATGTGTTTGTGGACTGAACTTCACAGCAGACAGAAGTTAGCTTTACAGCAGTAATAGTCATTTTAAATGTAAAGATTATAAACCATCATTTCCCAATTTAGCCTTTGCTTTTTGTGGCGATCATGGCAGATGTTCTTATCAGAAACCAGGAAACAACACAAAGCAAGCATGGGGTATTTAGTATTTGTCTTGTGATGCAAAACATTGGGATGAAATACAAGCTTTCCGTCTGTTATAATTTTGTTTAGAACAAATAAAAACGTGCCTGTTCATCCTCATCCTTAACACATCCAGACACAGTCGCTTAAAAATGAACAAATCTGGGTAAAAACAATATAAGTACATGCTTAAAATCGAATGTGTTTGGGTGAAGGGGTATAAAACAATCTTTGACAAATCCTTCAGGATATCAACTGTAAGCATATATTACATTTCACAGGAAAACAAAACCACTTTTCAACTTACACTCATCCATTGTAGACAATGAAGGCTGCGTTCAGACTGCAGCCCGAGGTGACCCAGTTCTGATTTATTTATTTATTCTTCTGCGACCTGAATATGACCTCTTTATGGCACTCTGAGCAACAGATCGGATTTTTATTTATTTTCTATTTTATGGCTGTTGGCAAACCTTCGCGCGCGCTCTCCACGTGTGCCGTTATTTCGCCCTCCGCTGCGCATGAAGGAAAACTTTGGTTTGCAGTTCACACTGGAGAAAACATGCAGGTCGCTTATATTTGGAAGTGAACAACCACGGCAAGAAAAAAAACAAAACAAGTATCAGATTCGACGAAAGCCGGGTTCGGGTCACTTGGAGCTGCAATGCGAACGCAGGCAGAATTAATTTTATTGCTGGTTTCTCGTGGGGGAAATCCACCAAAACGTGCACAGAACCTCACAGTCCTTGTTGTAAAAGCACAACCTGCTCTTTCTGTGTGTGAAATTACACGTTTCAGAGATTTCCCTGCTCTGCAAAAGTATTTGCGCAAATTTAAAAAAACAAAACTCAGTCGTTGGCTTCAGATCAGCAGTAGGTTGGAGGTGCAGATTTAGACTTTCCTCTCCTTATCTGGCAGCTGCTGTAACACAGATAACAGAAGTAATGATGGATAACGAGCTTAAATTGGAATTACATGAGGTTTTCTGCAAAATCTCAAGACATCCTTTAGTTTGAAACAACGTAAACAATTTCTTCCTTTGCAAAATTCCTACGGCATGAATCCATTTCCTCCTGCAGCCTTGAGCCAAGGCGAGTGGCAGGGGAGGGAAGTAGGATACCTACCCAGATTTATTTGAATTATTTTAGGTGGAGGACAGGCATCGACACATTCCTCCGCTGTTTGGGCTGCGCTGACATTTACAGGCCTACACAATAGCTCCGGTCCAAAAGAATCAGTGTTTATGCAAGGAAGTCGCTATCTTTCAATCCCAGCTACTTGTTTTTGGGCGGGGGCGAAAAATCACAGGAAACACCTTCTGTTGCCCGGCAGAGCCGCCGAAGCCCACGCAGCACAACGAGATATTAAAAGCCAGTGACTTCCCTGGAATAACTGGGAGATTGTGTCTGGGAGAAAGCGCTGGCCACAGGAAGCAGTGGGACGGCGGCTCACCATTTTCTTCGCCGCCTGATGACTTCACTCCCAGGAGCATGACTCCATCTTTGCTGCTCTCCGGCCTGCTCTGGAACGATGCACTTTGGGGGGCAAAAGGACGCAAGATTATCTGGGACATAGACGTTTAAACACATAACTATCGCCTCACGGTACCAAACTTACTTCTCAGTTCCAGTGTCGATCGTCTCTGAGGAGCAGAAAACGAGACAGTGACACGTTGGGTGAAGCAACGACTGATTAAACCTTGAGCTTATCAAGTAGTTGAGAGGAAAGCTGGTTTGTACCTGTGTGATCGTGGACCTTCTTGCTTTTGAATTTCAAGAAAAGAGCGGCTACACCTACAACCAGGGCAGCGGGCAGAAGAAGCCACCACAGCCGTTTGTCTGAACCTGTCAGAGGAAAACATCCGTCCAGTCTGACATGTCAGCTCAGACATCAAACAGTGGAAATATCGCAATCAGCTTAATGGACTTTTTATGCAAATTTTTATCGAACTTCACATTAAAAGTGTCATTGACTCTTCATGGCAACAGTTGCAACCAGACCTGCTTACTGTGTCTCTTGAATCATTTAAACAGGACCTGTGTGACAGCATGAAGTAGGCAGCAGGCTCTCAAAAGGCAAGACGTGATGGCACAATTCAAAAATACAATTCAAGAAGAGATGAGAACCAAAGTCCCTGACTTCCATCAGCGTGGAAAGGATTGCGCTAAACTCAGTCTCACATTTATCCAAAATCATCTGGATGGTTCCAAAGGCTTCTGGGAAAAAACCCCCGAGGTGTTTGGAGGGTAAAATTAACTACATAAAAATGATTTATTTCATCTGAAATTGAGCAATAAGAGCAAAAAAACTACTTTTTCCAGATGTTTTATTGGTGAACTGCAAATGCTTCAAGACAACATCTCACAATGTTCAGAAATTAAACCAATCAAAATGCCCGGCAGCCAGCCAATCACTGAAGACCTCTTTTGAATCATTGAAAAAAAAAAAAAAAAAAAACGGTTTGTCAACAGAGAAAAGTTTGTTGTTTTTTTCTCTAGAACATTTGTAAAGTTGGAGCAGAAGCAGGTTGATCAAAATGTTGAAATTGTGTCCAAGCGGGTCGGTAATGTCTGGATATTTAAACGATGTGTCAGCGTCGTTTTAATGGACTTACCGGCAGCTTTCTGCTCAGATGCTTCCTTTTCCTGCCTTTCACTGGTTTTCTGCTCTGGTTTCTGGGTCGTCGCATTTGGTGTCGTGGCTGAATTAATTAATGAAACAGATGTTACCTTAAAATGAGGGAGTCTACAGAAATAAATTAAATATAAAATACAAAGAGATCGTGCAGAGGAGACAGTTGAATCTGTGAACAGCAGGATTTTTTTTTTTTAAAGAACACAGTAAATAATAAATGTTTTCGGAGCCACACTTAAAAAATTGCATCCGGCTTTGCTTTATTCAATCGAGTCTCACCTGCAGTCGCCTTTGTGGTGCTTGTTGTAGACGCGGTTTTGGACGCAGGGCTTGCAGTCGTCAAAGCTAAATGCAAACGGAGAAACAAGGCAGACGACATAAATCCTTCAAACACTGAATCGCACATTGAAATGGTCTTTTACAGCAACGGTCGGCCACAAGATGCAGAGAAATAAAAGCAAGGAAACTAAAACCAGTAAAATATCAAGACATGTCTCACTTTGGCTGATGGTTTGATTGGTATTTGTTGTGTTCTGGCTGGGAGGCTCAGCAGTCGTCATATTGGTTGAAGACGTGGGATCAATAGATACTAGAAAGAAAGAAAGAGCGAGAGAAAGAAAGGAGAATAAAGAAAGGATGTATTCTTTACTATTCTTTACTTTCTGAGACAAACATTCTCACAAAAAACTGCTTTAATAATCAGGTGTCCAACCTGCAGAGTGACGAGATTTTCATTTATTCTGACAGACCAAGACAAAAGTAAAGCCACTAATGAAAGGAAACTTGTTTGTCTCCATCTTGGTCGCCTTTCAGCCTTCATGCTAAGACGACTGGACCTAAAATGTGAACGTATTACTTCAAAACAAATGATAAAATGTACACCGCCTCTGATTACAAGTTAATACAAATATTTCTGAGCGAGACAGTGAGCAAGAAGATGGAGGAAGAGAGCAGAATGACTCAAACACGAGCTCACGTTCAGGGGTTGAGCCACTGGGAGCAGGTGCAGCTGTCGACACAGCTGGCGCATTGGCAGTGGTTAAAGATGGGGATGTCGCCAGACTTTTTATTGTTGGTCCTTTGATTAAAAACAAGAAAATATCAAGAACCGAACAGAACATAAAGCGCAGCATATCAAAAATAATTGTCTTCAGATTTAACAAGATTAGCTTCTACAATTTCTCGGTGCTTGTTGACAAATCTACCAAATGAAGCAAAGACGCTTTAATTATCTGAACTGCTTCGCTCACCTGGAGCCGTTGACGTTGGGTGATTTGCCGGAGCTGTAAAGCAGCAGAAGCAGGTCGGTTATCTTGCAGAGAGGAGCTGCGATCGCTTTCATATTTGCTGCGTCTACTGGGAGCTTAAGGTTTCGTTTTGCCCAATCTAAAGCAGACTGGCGCTTTGTTGTTGGATCCAAGGCTTTGAAGGGGAGATTACATCTCTGGGACAGTTTTGAAAAATTGGATAATTTGGAAGAATCCAGGATACGAGGCAGAAAGTGGATGAATGCACTGATATGCAGTCACATCAAAAAACAAAGTTATTTAAAAATATAAATGATGGGTTTTTATGGATTTTGAATATCTCTGGTATTACTGAGGTGTATTTAGTTTTGTGTTTTTGTAAACTTGAGGTTAGCTTTAAGTACTTAAACAGAAGACAGAAATAATAATAAGCTGCTGAAACTGAACTTCCCCCTGGTGTTAGAATTGCAGCACAGCTTGCTGCGACATGAGCTTAGAAAAGCAGCAGTTTAAAGGTCGTGGGATTTTTTTTTTTAAAGAATCGGTTTACGGATTCTTTGATGCAGGTAGATAGTTAGTATACATCGGATCCATACTTTGGGGTATTTAGGGGCCACAGCTGCTTGCTAAGAGCTAAAATTGGCGATTTGAAGCACTTAAAACTGCCTTTCCCAACAGTTCAAACACCAAATTCACCTGAATATGCATAAATACACACAGTAGAAATCATCTCAGCTGCTTTAATGGGCATTTCTTGCAGTTTTCAGTGCTGAACTGTGAAGCTAATACTGATATGTATCTATGTTCATAGGACTGAAAAGCTGTGAGGAATTAAGAATGGAAGAATTAAAGGCGAATCATCACAGAGTTAATTAAAGAATATATCATGAATTAATTAGACGGGAGAAGCTTCCTCACCAGCAGACGTCTTCTCTGGAGGTTCTGTGGTTGAATCAGATGCAACTGAAAAGTAGAGACAGATGGCTAAAGCTAAAGCTAACACATCAAAGAGCTGGTTTTGCTGGTGCAATATGCTCCAACTCAAGGCTTTTAGCATATTTCCATGTCTTAACACGAGCCAGAACATCTTGTCAGTCTAAACCAGAGTGAGAAGGTCCCACTTTCTATGCGTCCAACATTTCCTCTGACATGTTCTCTATTTTAAGGTTTGCGCTTCATTTTTTTTTTTTGCAGGATTCCTGTTTGGCAGAGCTTTAAAAGTCAAAGACAAAAGACCTGCATGTTCTGTCAGGAAAAGTCAAGATAGTCGTGGCTTTTTGGTGTTTAGTGCGTGGACATCCTCTTCACTAAGTGAGAAGCTGCATCCTGTTGCAGACAGACAATTGCTGCCCCACTGGCCTGCGCCGGGCTTCCTGTCTTAACCTCTGTCTGCGACGACTTCATTCATTTTCACCAGCAGAGAAACTGGCTGAAACAATCAACTGCTTGGAAGGTTATAGCTTAAAGACATTTAACCCAAGTCAGATTTAACCAAAAGGATTTAAGCCCTGTGGCTTTTCTTCCACTTCCATGAATCGTATTTGCGTTTTCTGTTGCCGACTGATGCAAAGCAACGTGGAATCTGAAAAGTGTGGCCTTCATTTGTTGAGTCGACGCTACTAAAACGGTCCGAGTTCACGCAGACTGACTGGAGATCGTCTGTGAACGTCAACGACTCTCAGACCTTTTCACAGAGATGAGTATTCTTTGTTAAAGACAAACTTAAACGTTTGTTGCGCTATTGCTAAAGCGCTACACCTACATGGGCGTTAGTCGAAGCTAATGCTAAGGCGCTAGCTTCAATTCAAATTATAGCTGCCATTGAAAGACCACAAACCCTGAACATCTCAGCATGATTAAGATTTCGCTGAGATGCCCTTTTCTCTGTGTGTTTTATTTTGTTGTTTTAAATAAAATTATTGTGAAAAAAATGAGAAAAAAAAAACAGAGCTGCGGCGAAAACTTCAAAAGAAGAGCATAAATATCAACATGTGACTGTTTGAAAGATTCATAGCAGCAGAAAACCAAAACTTCAACAGGCGTGTTGAACTTTATTCAACTTGATGTTTTTACAAAACACTCAAGCAAATTATGGCTTTAGGATTTATCTGGAGAATTTCATCCGGCGCCGCGGCAACCAAACCTTTTGCAACAGACCCCACATATAATCCTGCAGCTTAACGCATAGAATGACTGTTGTGAATTTTATTTAATGAATTAAACAATAAGGTGAATTTTCTTTTGTCTTAAGTAGCTTCTTAAGATTTGTTTTTTAGTTTATGTGAATTTTAGTTTATTCCAAACAAAAAACTTGAGCTTTTATTTATTTATTTATTTTTTAGAAAACCCTCCTCTATTAACCAAGGTTAGTAGAAGTAAGGAGCTCTAGGCCATTTGTTTAGCAGAATATTACTAGAGTTATTTAGTTCGACTTACTATGAAATCAAAATGAAAACAGATGCAGCTATAAAAAAATAATGACACTTTCCATTAAAGAAAAATATAATTTCAAGAAAATTTTTATGCTAAAAAGTGACTAAAGTGTCCACTAAGGGGCCAAACTGGTACCGTTGTTTTAGCTGCAGGCCACATAAAATCATTTCGAGGGCCACAAATGGCCCCGGGCCGCACTTTGGACACCCCCTGATTCAGAGGAAGCTAAGTGTGCGAAACGTTTTCAGTTAGCAAAAGCGCAAAACTAAAAGTTAGCTCTGCTATTAGCACGCAGCGGAAATGTGCCCAGCACTGATGTTACATTACGTTCCGTAGAAAAATCCGTCAATTTGCAAATTTTCCACAAATAATTTTGAAGTCACGTTCCACGAAAAAAGCTACTGTGAACTTTGAATAGGCCGCTCCGGCGGTCGTGCTGAACCTCCTCTAAAGTAAAAGTCTTAAATCGGACAGGTTTTCAACCAGGACTGCTGCGTCCGTGTCGGACCAGCTCCCTCGTCTCGTCTGAACAGTAATAATCACCAAAGCATGACTCTGCCGCCACCGTGCTTTACCTCTGGGTGACGTGTTCACAGTGAAAACTTTCTCTCACACATTTAGCATTTTGAACGAAGGCCAAAAAGTTCAAATTTGGTCTTATCTGATGAAATCATCTTCTTCCTCTCTGCATGACTTGTGCCAAACTTTGAATGGGAATTTTTGTGGCTGTCAACAATAACTTTCATCTTGCCCAAGTTCCAATCAAGGACAGATTTATGAAAGTAATTGCAAATAGTTTATAATCTCCACAGATTCTCATTTCTGCAGCTCCTCCAGAGTTCCCACCAGCCTCTCCACTGATTAATGCTCTCCCTGAATCTGCCTGAGGGGGAAATAAAACAACTTTTTCTGGAATCTTAGACAAGAAAATCTTGATTTTCTTCTTTAAAAATGGGATTTTTAAATAGTTTATTTGCATCTTTTACAGTATTTCTAATATTGCATGAAAAGGCTGGAGAGGCTGAATGAAACATCTGCAGAACGCAGCTCCTCTTTCGATGAGATAAATAATCGGTGGCTGCAATCCCACACTGCAGTTTGGGATTTTAATCCCACAAAATTCAAGGCGCATCGATACTTTTGCAAGGTTTAACTTTAACAAGCCTTGGTAGATTGAAGGAAAAGAAAAAGTTGACCTCATGTTGATTTAACGAGGTCAAACCCTGAGCCTGCACAGTTTCATGACAAAGCCCCGGCAAGGGTGTTTCCTCCCGATGTTTACTGCTGGAAGTCGGTTTGTTTCCATCAGGGACCTTTTTGGTCGCAGGACAATAATCTGTTGTTTCTGTGACAGAGCGGGCAGCGCGGTTCCCACCGGTTATCTGAGGTGAGATCACCTATCGGCCCGGCGCAGGGCTGCTGCCAGGAAACGCAGACCGGGAGCCGGTCCATTCCTTCCCTCCCTCAGTCGGATCAAACCTCGTTCTGACGGCTGGATGCCACGCAGAGGGCGTGAAGATAATAAACGCAGCAAATCGGGACTTTGAAAGAGCTTTGAAAGAGTTCAAATTTCTGGAAACCAACAAGATGAGATGAAGGTGTGATCTTCATCCCGGCCAAAACCACAACTAAATCCCACCGGGAGAAATAAAGTCCTAACATAAACCCGCAAATAATCTCAAATTAAAACACCAGATTTAACTTTCTAGTTCAAGTTAATTTGTTGTAGCCGTTAAGTTTGAACCGAGACATTTGATCCGGTTTAGTTCCTACCTGCTGAGGCTGATCCCAGCAGCAGCAGCAGCAGCAGCAGGATGGAAACCCTGATGGACTTCATGGCGACAGCGTGGATCTCCTTCCTCTGCAGACTCTGTGACAAAAAGCAACAACAAAAAAAGAAGAAGAACTAGAAGAAGAAGAAGAAGAAGAGGAGTCCAAGCCTGGTCCCTCCACCGCCGATGCTTATTTTCACACTTCCTTTACTCAAAGAAGGGGAGGAAACACACTGGCTTCCCTTTCTGACGTGAAGTGGGTGGATGTGGCGAGTGGCAGCGCGGCCCCGGTCCATTTAAACAATAATCTCAGTTTGGACCCGTCAGTCGGAGGCAACTCCCATCGGCTATTTTTTCCTGCCCTGACGGCGTCGGATGGGTCTGGGAGGAGACACAGCAGCAAAGTCATCAGCAATTATAGGAGATAAAACAATCAGAGATGCTGGGAAACTGTCACAGCTGTGAGCATCAGACACTGGATCACAAACTACCAGCTTGTTTTCTTGCATTAACAGTTCAAAACAAGCCGTGACGTCTGCAATGCCTGCAGAAAACACCTCACCATGTTGAAGTGGATCCACTTTGAAAAGGTTTTTTGTTTTTTTTTGGTCCAGATTCATTCTGCTTTTATCGGATCGTCACATTGACAACATTCTTAAGGTTTCATCTGCAGAAACGCGACCTGTCAGAAAACCAAAAGCAAAAACAAATTAAAAACAAAAAAGGGTGAGAAACAAAGTTATTTACACGTACAGGCCGTTAATAACTCCAGAGAAGAACCGCAGGGGAGTCATTACCCACAAATGGAGGAAACAGGAAACAGTGATGGACCCTCCTACTGACATGACTTCAGAACGGATCATCCAGCAGGTCCCAGAAGAACCCAGAGCATCTGAATCCCTCTGCAGAAATGAGCCAACAGCAGCAGACAAACTGAGCGACATGCTATCTGTTCACACCGACAGTTCATGTCCATCCACAGATTTAGTGAATTACTATGTTAGCGTTTGTGTGTACTGATGGAGACAAGCCTGCAGAAAGGTTTATGCACCGATTCCAATTCCTCGTTGTTATAATTATTAACAGAGATCACAGAAAGCTCTTAAAAGAGCCTTAAAATGATCAGTTTCTCTGATTCTATGAACTGCTGACATGTCTGTGAAATTTCAAGCATGAATTTAGTCTTTATCTGCGGAAAATGAGAAAATGGTGGTAAAACATGTTCATTTAGAAACAGTGCTGTTGCTTTAACTCTGGAAAAGTCCAGAAATCAATATTTGGTGGAAGAACCAGGAGGTTTTTCGGTGCCGACGACCCAGAAGACTTTCGCTGCGATATCCTGCAATATTTTTCACAAGCAGCAATGAAAACACAATCTGTGAGAACTGAGCCGAGAAAAGGATGTGGAGGGAAAACATTCAGAAACCTTGACTGTAAAACCAACTCTTCCATCGTCTGCTCATGTCTCTGGCTGTGGTTTGTGTTTTGTTTTTTTCCTGGTTGGGATCCGTTCGTCTGGACTGAATAAGTGGAGGGGAAGTTGCACTTTGGCAGGTTCTCAACAAAGGTGTTTCCTCCCCATCAACCTCTGTGACTTCTTTGATTAAACTTGGGAGACAAAGCCAAGAATGCGCAACCCTGCATGCTCCTTCACTCAAGCGCTTTCACACACCTCACCGCCGACCTGCCAAAAACAAGCCTGTCTGATGCACCAGTGGAAAAACTAAGCGACACGGTGGGCTAACCGTGACGTAAAGAGGATTTCGATTTCTCAAGTTTTCTTTTCTCGGCTTTGTTCAAAGCACAATAGTCAAATCAGAGGAAGTGAACGCTCACATCCTGTTTTTTGGGATCTTTATTTGAAAAGTCGAGGTTTGCAGCAAGACAAGGAGAACGTGTGGACCGACTGTCAGAATGAGCAGCCAGAGGTTCATTATGCAACTCAATACTCACCACAACGGGAAAATTGCTTCTCAACAATTAATTCAGGCTTGAAATTTGGTCAGTCGTCTCATCAGAAATGCTCCAGTTGATTTTTCTTAATAGTTTGCTGAGACTACAACTTGCTGAAGTGATTCCTTAACCTTAAAACCTCAACTAAGCAGAAAAAACGTAATTTTTCTATGTGGTCGAGGAGGAAGAGTGGAAAAAAACACATCAGTGACGATACGGGTCCACAGTGTTTAATCACAGGCAGAAGTTTGCAGAGAAACTATGGAGAAGTTGGTTGACCTTCAGCTGTCAATGCTAGCGAGCTGAAACTGAGGAATGTAAATATTAAAAAAGTTATTTTCCATTTTTGTTAAAACCGTCACCATGAACATGAAACAGCTAATCTGAGAAAAGATCTTCCACCTTTTCCCAGTGCTATTATCGTTGAAAGTTTTAACAAATGCATCATATATATATAAAATAAAAGTTAAACCAGGAAAGCAGGAAAGAAAAGTCCATAACGTTGATCCTTTTCGGGTGTTTCTGACTTTCCGGACATGTCAAACTTTTAACAAACTCCTTTTAGGGAACTTGAGCTCTCGGCTTCATCTGGTCAATTTGTCCATTTATTGACCAAATATGTGGGATTGAAAGTGACCATAAGCTTCAGTTTGTGTGAATTTACGTTCCAGTTCAATGTTGCTTCCAGCTTAAATGTTCTAAGGTGTAAAGTTGACATTTTCAGAACGTTTTTAAATAACTGAGTGAATGTACTAAATCTGTTGCACGTTCTGTATTGAAATACTGACAAATACATTTAGTATTACTTTAATACTCTGTATGAACTTGTATGTTTTGGTGTGTTTTCAACATAAAACAAAACCTTTAGATAAATATTACTAAAATGTCAAACCTAATGATAAACTTACCAAACTAACGATTTGACACTAATGTTCTCCCGTACTTTAAATCGACCTGGAAACGCTGCACTCACACACAACACAGGTTCATTTCATGTTGAAATTCATGCACATTTTTATTGAACAGTTATATAAAATACTTCTCATAGTTGCAAGTGCATGCCTCATCATCATCATCATCATCATCATCTGCCAACAGTTTTCGGAGTTAAATTACAAAAAGCAAGGCTTCATGTCGTGTAGTGAATTACTTGGGCACTTAAAGCAGTTCTTTAAAAAAGATCTAAGTATATATGTATATAGATATAAGCTTATATCTATATATATATATATTTTGTTGTTGTTTCATCTTAAAGTATTGAGCAGTATCAAACCTGTAACTGATATACAAAGCAAAGTTCCAAATAAGATTATAAGAGGAATCAAATTACACTTTCTGTGGCACAAAAAACCCAAAAACAAACAAACGAGCAAAACTTAAAACAACAAAAAAAAACAACTGATTTTCACCTTTATAGGACTCAAACAGCTAATCATGCATTTTTTTTTTGTGTGTGTGTTTTCGGGAGATCCACATGTGACCACACACCCCACGAGAATCGTCAAACATGCTGAACTGGACTGTATGCACTCACAAGCGCAGGTTAAAAACTGGATTTCTCATCCGTCTTCAATAATGAAATGCTTCAGTTACAAAACAAAAGGAGAGTCAAAGGCATAGAGCGTCTCGGTGTTAATTCAAAGTATGCAAGTATACGTTTCCAGTATATGTTCACTAAAGCGCAATATATCTCAAAAACAGGCCTTCAGAGCCAAGGTATTCAGGTTTTCTAATTCCTTTTGAGTTTTATAAAACATGCATAGGCAGACACTTTTTTTTTTCAATATCATACTCAGGTTTTTTTTTGTTTTTTTTCTTACACAATATAGGTTCTCTATGTTTTTTACTTTGTTCGCAATACTTAAAAAGAGAAAAATTTAACACTCAATTCCAGCAAGCCACAAAAAAAACAAACAAAAAAAACAACAACAAATAAAATAACCCCCCCCCCCCCGAAGTCCCCACCATTCAGATAGAGACAAAAAATAAACATATCTGCAGATGATAGATAGGTAAGTGTAAATTCCAGTTATGAAACTCAAGAAAATAGGTATTAATTACCGAGTTATTTAACCATTATACAGAAAAATCAGGTTGAAGCACACACCAAAAGAACCTGAGGTAAGCAGAATATGTACAAAAACCATAAAACGTTCCAATATTTGGCATTTCGACAACATTGCAACATTTTTTTTAATATATTTTTAAGACTGCCTAATTAATTTCAGAGCTATTTTATAAGAGTAGCAAAAACAAAAGTCATCAATAAATAGTCCTTATTTAGTTTGTACACCCTTATATCTTTAAAAACATCGCCTCTCTCATGTTCTGTCCCTCTCTCTCTTTTTTTTTTTTTTCCTTTTTTAGTGCTGTGTTCTTGTAAACGTACAATAGTTAGTAAGAAGTTACACGACTTTCCGTTTCGGTGTAAATGAGAAAAAGGGTCGTTTAAGAAAAAATAAAACCAAACCACACAAACTCTACGGTCTTTCTCTCCTCCCCGGTTCTCTCTGACGGACTGTGATGTGAGGCGCGGTCGGGCCGACCGCTCGGAAATCTGACCCGGCAAATAACTTAGCGGATTTGACTAGGAACTAATATTATGAAGGCATTTTAAAAGACTAGAGCAAGTGAGATGACCCCCCCCCCCACCCAAGTTTCAGCCTCAGCTGCCTCCCCCATCCACACTGCAGCCCCCCTTCATCCCTCCTCCTCCCCGTCACCCCCCTGCGCCTCCTGCGCGGTGGCGGGCCGTGGTGAGGCTGGGGGCCAGGCAGCCCCGCGGGCCGAGGCGGCGCCTGCTGCTGCTGCTGCTGCTGGCCTTCACTGGATGCTGCCTCCGCTGCCGGCGCTGGTGCTGCCCTTGGAGTCCGTGCCGTTGGTCTCCGAGGACAGGGCCCGGTTGAGCGAGTTGAGGCTGGCGTCCGAGGGCAGCGCGTCCCGCCGCGGCGGCATCCTCTCGTTGATGCGGTCCAGACCCTTGGCCTCCTCGAAGCTGGTGATCTTGTGCTGAGGGGAGAAGCCCTTGATGGCTGTTGAGACGTGGAGGGGAAGAAAAGCGGGAAAGACGAGGAAGTTAGAGGCGGTTTTAAAACCGAGAGAATCATTACATCTTGGTTTGTGAGCGTGAAGACCGGAGATCGAAACAAGAGTTCGTCCAAAACAAACAAAAAATAGAACTGAAGCCAAACCTGGCGCTAATGATGAGTCACTTTTACAAATGTTTATGTTCACCTTCTTGGGTTCAGTCACATGAGAAATTATTCATAAATCTGTAAAGCTTTCCTGACCGTCTGCTGCCGTTTCCTCAGGCTGCGTTTCCATCGTCACAACTTAACATCTCCAAAATAAATTAGCTTCATGGAAACGCGCTCATTTTATTTTTCAATAAGAAGGTTTTGGCACTAGGACGAGTCATTTTATCCAAATTGGTTCATCTTGCAAACTGCAATAGAAGCAGTTTTTTTTTTAATTACACGAGTCACATGATCAACATGTTGTTGGCGCAAATTACAAAGAAGAAGAAGAAGAAGACAGGAAGTGGTTATAAGATGCTGGTGCATCATGTTTTTAATGACTTATAGTGTGAACAGACTTACGGAAACACCGTAATGACGAAATTGTGTGTTTGCATCATTAGTGGAATACGGACAAAGTTTTGCACACTGCTAATCCGCCTCATTTGCTTTTGCTGCTCCACTTTAAGTCCGTCTGTGATCGGATCGGTGCAGATGGTTCGACGGCTTCGCCTTTTTGGTGTTTTGTTTTTCCTTGAAAGTGCAAACAGTCCGGCGGTTCTGTGTGCAGCCATGTTGGTTTCCTGGACGGAGCCAATGAAGAAGCCGCTGCTGACATCATCTTTGAACGCACTTTGCTTTTTTCTATTAGAAAGTACACCTGACTCGGCAGTGCGTCTTGGTTTTTATCTCCTAAAGGAAGTTCTCAAATTACACGTAAACTGTTTATCTTCCTAATTTACATCACAGTTCGAGTCAAACTGGACTATACAATGCAGAAACATCCAAGTATTTCTATCCAGTTTTTAGTGTAAACATCTTATTATGCTTGAAATGAGACAGAATTAAATTATAGGTGACATTTTAGCAGAAAGTTTTAAATCAATGATTCTCTAATATCGATTTAAAAAGCTTCAAGTTCCACTGTTAAATTGTTTCGCTTGTAACAAGACTTTTTTCCAGCATTACAAATGAAATAATCTGCCAGTAGAACTAGTCAATAATTCAACATTAAGTCAATATTAAGCTAAAAGGCTTTTTGACATTTGCACTATAAATTAGACCAAAAATACTTGGGAAGAGTTTGTGTTTTTGCAGAGCATAATTGGATTTTATTACAATGAATCAGTTTGAGTTGAACTGCAGCAGCAGCAGCTAAACGTTTTACTGTGAGTTTATCTGGTTTTTTTGGGGGCATTTGGTATTTTAAAGTTTCACCACTTTACAATTTCTTGCTTATTTGTAGAACAAAATAGCTTCTCGTGTAACTCAACCCAGAGAAAATCATAGCTACTGTTGTTTCACAAGAACCTTCCACATAATTGAAACTGCTTAAATGTGTTGTAAAACCGTGAACCACAGTTCGCCTCGTTTTATTTAACAGGACAAAACTTTAACATCATTCGCCAGATAAAAAGAGAGGAACAGGTTTTGACGAAAGGATCAGACGATCCGTCTAAATCTAGAACCAGGGGCTGCTGGCATCAGGGTCAACAGGTTTTCACTTTACCACCAAAACATGCTCTACAAAGAAAGCCTGGAGTTCGCAGAACATGTTGCACTGCTGCTTTTGCTTTCTTTCTTTCTGTTTTTGTTCTGTTTCGTGGTAAGTCTTGTGTTTTCAGGCAGTGTGAAAAAAGAAAACACGGCTCTAAGGCAAAGCCCGAGGACCCCAAACGTCCAGATCGCCCTGTCGCCACGTCACAGTTCGAATAGGAGAGAAGACAATGATCAGAGACACGCAGAAAAATAAAGGAGAACGAAGGGAGGAGGGGAAAACAAGAAAACAATAGAGTGGAGACCACTGAGACACTACCACAGAATAGAAACCACGTCGAGACTGAAACACTACAGACACTTGACGGTGCTAACGACTTGCTACGTCTGCTTGGAGCATGCAGCGTTTAGGGGTCACCAGCAGCTATGAGGGATGGAAGTCACCGCCAGGCCTGAATGGAGCAAAAACTTTCACGTTTCATCACTTCCACCTCTCATAAAGCCTCTTTCAATGACGCAAAGGAAACAAAAGATGACCCTCTGTTAAGACGAGGAAGCAGGGGCGTCATATTCTACAGGGAGGGCATGATGGGTAGCGTAGTTGTGTTGCTGCATAGCACAGGTCAGACACAGGTTATCAGCAGCTCACAGGAAGGAAACACGACACAGCAGGGCCACAGGAGACCGACATGGAGAGAGAGAGAAGCAGAGAGGAGTCTGGACACTACAGTGGACTGTCCTCTGTGGGGTCCAAGAGGACGCACCCGACAGGTTCAACGTAAATAGCAGCTGGCGCACTACTATTTAGCTCGCAGTTGAGGTTGTTCTTGCGCAAACCAAGGAAAAGCGATGCAGATAACAGTTTGTTGTTCTTTTCAGAAAGGGAGAGTCTAATGCAGATCTCTCCCCAGGAGCTTTGGGTTTTTAGCTCGGAAGCAATTGGAGGATCAATGCAACAGCAACAACAATGCACAACTGCTTCAGCCGTTTCAAAGGGGACGAAACACCGAGAGGCTTTCATAGCAAGATTTCATAAGTTTGTGTGAGGGCAGCGCAAGAGGTAGACGGTGAAACTGAGTCTTCATCAGAGGAAATGTGACTTGGCGTTTATGGTGCAAAAGTTTTCCAAAAAGACAGACATGCTTGTAAGCTTCAAAAAGGCTGTTGATCATCATTCAGTTTGCGTCATTACGGCATTTCTTTGGGGTTTTTCTTTAGACTTTGGCTGCTTTTTTCATCTCTTGTTGACATTAAAACCACCAATTCTCAGGTGTTTTGCTGATTTTTTCCTTTTAATTCGTCTTTTTTTTCTCCTGTTTTCACCGCGCACCTGGACGCGAACAAGAATTTGGTCCTCTGATAGTCCGGAGACTAAATGTCTCTGTCCTGCAGTCGTTTGTTTGCATCCCCGCTCCAACACACCTGGATCACATAAATGGTCGAGGCCTTTGCAGGACGCAATTCAGCCATTTGATTCAGGTCCGTTGGAGCAGGGATGCATCCAAAAGTTGCAGGAAAATGACACCAGAGGGCTGGAGTTGGAAACTCTGCTTCAGAGTAGGAGACAAATTAATTTTGAGCTTTTCTACTATTTTTCAAACGCACTTTTTTGACTTTAAATTAGAAAAGCACCACATTAAATGGATAATAATGTGCAATCTGGAACCACAGGGACAAATTATTTCCTGTTTTACACAGAAAACAGTTTTTGAAAAATAATATTTTAAAAAATGAGCAGCAACACAGAAAAGTGAGTGAAATCTGACAGTAAAGACATTCTCTTTGTTTTATTTTCCACGACTACAAAACAAAACCAGCGGGTTGGAGGGCAATTAAAAAGAAGCAGCAGCTAAAGTCAGAAGAGAAACTCAGAAAGCCAGAGGAAATGTCGCTCAAATAATTACAGGAATGTCTGGCAGCGTGGAAAGAAAATGCAGACATTTGTTGCAATTTAAAACTTGTGCACAGTTCTGGGATTTATTGCAATCTCTGTGACTTTACTAGCGCTCTTCTCTTTGTAAAAAATACCCTAATTTATAGGGCATTTCTGCAATTCCTAGGCATTTATTTGGTTGTCACAAAAAAAGTAATAACTGACACATAGAGTCAGTTTTTAAGGAGCCACTGTGTTTTCCAGGTGGCAGAAATTCACGGTAGCGCTTCCAGAGGACCTGATATCCCCCACATATTCACACCTTCCACATTTTGTGAGCGTGAAAAATGAGTTCCTTCAAGTGCAACTATGTCTGGCAGTTTTTCTCGCTAACCGGCGTTTCGAAAAAAACCCCCAAAAAAACAAAAACGTAATTTCTTCTGAAATGTAAAGCAAACATTTTCAGTCACAAAACTCTGCAGTGATGTCTTGTCTTTTTGCTTTGCGCTCACCCGATTGGTTAAAAAAAAAAAAAAACAAACAAACAAACGGAAAAGAAAAACAACAACAACAATAAATCACAGTGACAATCTGTGATCATGAAATCTCTGCTATGAAGAGCTGGTCCCCCTTTAAAACGTTCGACCACATGATCTAACGTACTTACTTCTTGCTCTAAACTATGCCACAGTTCTACTCAAGCACCAGCGAGATGAATGGAAGAACCCGGCCAAAACCCACCCGCCCTCCTCCCTCCCCACCGACTGTCTATTGCCATGAAAAAGCAACAGAAGAGGGCGGCTAGACCCATTTACCTTCGTCAGCCTCAATAGCTTCAATAGTAGCTGAAGAGAAGAAGAGGGGGGTTGCAAAATGAACGAGAGAGGTGAGCAGGAGGAGGTCATTGTGTCCCAGGAACAAGTCAATGAGCAGCAAAGACAGCCAATAACGACAACAAAAGGTTAACGGCATCTCCACATTTCATGACAAAAGAATACGAGGATGCTGGCAAAAAGGGAGGAGGAGAAGTGGCAGCAAATATCATGGAGAAAGGGTTAAAGTTCAAGAAAAAGTGAATGAATGTAGTGGCAGGGAAAAAAAAAAAAAGACCTTAGAGAAATTATGACACAGAAATGTTGATTCTGCTAGAAATGTGATTAGAAATATTGAAAACAAATGAAGAACTGGATCAGATGGACACAACAGGTTAATACAGGTTCAGCCTCTTTTGATGCTGGGTATCAAAATCACCGGCTGAGTGTGAAGAAAACCTTTCAGCCACTTACCGACTGCTAACCGTCACCCTGGGAGTTACACGGTTAAATAAGATGCAACATAAAGGAGGGACGCCGAGGTTTACAGACATGAGAAAACGGCACAAAGCTCCAGGAGGACGAGCTCCAACGAAACCAACAACACAGACAAAACGTGTTGAAATGGAAAATCACAGGTGATCAGATAAATGATGAGTCGACACAAATCTGATGTTTTCACACGTTAGATAGGGAGGAAGAGCCTGTCTGAAGAAATTACTGTAAGAGAGGATTTATTAAAATGTCATCAGCTACCAGGGTAAATATGGATGCAGAAGCATATTCCACACTGATGCTTCTGGAGAAACTCAAACATCTACTGTAGAAAAACAGTATTACAGCTCTAACAATCCCTATAGAAACCTAAATGAGTGAAGAACGGTTTATTTATACTTTCATTTGTTTTAGACGGTCTAAAAAGCTTAATTAGTTAATTTATCTGAACCAAATATTTAAATAAAACAAAGACTCTAAAACAACCATAAGAGGTGACACAAAAATAAATAAAAAAAAAAAAAAGTTGTGGGCACTAACTAAGACGTTAGCACCGCTAACGCTAAAGCGCTAAGCTAACGCCAAAGCGCTAATTTCAATTATGGTGATGCACATTCAAAACTACCGCCAGTGTTTCTACAGTGATGCATTCTGGGTAGAGAAGACCTCACAGGCAGAGAACAAGAGGAGAGGAAGCTGCTCAAACAGTTTCAAAATAAGAGCATGAGTGTAACCGACTTGCTACTTGAAGAATTTCTTTAATTTAATAAAGTTTACTTGTAAATCAGCAGAAAAATTAGATCAGTGGAAGCGAAGCGTTTTAAAAGTTAAAAAAAACAAACTTTAACTGCACTGATAAATATATTTTAACTCTATTTCTTAAGATCAAATTTATCATTTTAGTTTTCAATAGTAAGATTAAACTAATGCATTATTGTATTTTATTGTTTTTACGTGTTTTTTCTAGAGGGACAACAAGATTGTAAATCTACAAAAATCTGTTTAAGTTGAGAAAGAGGAATATAGATAACTTTAAGATTTCAGTATTGATTTCTGATCCGTGGAGCTTCTTAAAACCTGAAGAGACGGTTTGTGAAACTGAGGGTGAACATAAAGCTAAAGACAGAACATCTAAAGACAAAACACAGCGAAATACTTGCACAACAACCGAATGTACCTGCAGTTTCCAGAGAGAAAGAGGAGAAAGAAAACACATGGGTAATATTTGAGTCAAACCAGTGCAAGAGAGCAAACAGGGACTGGAAAACAGAAGCAATAACGCCGGACGATAAGAGGAGAAACATTCAGGAAGAGAACAATGAAACCAAAGGAAATGCGCCGAATGCAGCTGCAGGGAGAGAAGATTACAGCTTTTAATTCTCTTTAACTGACTCACAGTTAAACTTATAACATCATATGTCATATACTGAGCTGGCGCCTGGTTAGGGTTCTTCTGTTTGTCCTGAGACCAGGTCAGGGGGTCAGAGGTCACAGTCTCACCGTTCTGCAGCTTCTCTTTGCCACCGGACAGCACTCCGCTCGGCAGCATGCCAGTCGGGGTCAGACCCTTCAGCGTGAGCACGCTCTCACTCTCCTCTCTGAAACACACAGGACAGCGGCGTCAGTTTGGTAGAGGAGCCGACCCGACCCGACCCGGGCCGAGCCGATCCGAGACGACCCGATCCGAGCTGACCCGACCCGACCCGGGCCGACCCGACCCGAGCCGACCCGACCCGAGCCGACCCGACCCGAGCCGAACCGAGCCGAGCCGACCCGACCTGAGCTTCATTTTTCTGTTATTTGGAGTCGGAGCGACGGCTAGCTTCATCAGATCAACAGAGAAAGAGAGAAACCTTTCTCTGATGCTGCCACCAACATGTTCTACTATGGGCCTGGCGCTCTTTCAGAACCACAGCCCAAAAGTTCAAGTCTGAGTTTGTGGAGAAATTCATAAAATCTAAGATTCAAGATTTAGATTTATGATGGATGGATGAACAGATGAATAAAGAGATGGATGGATGGTTGAGGAATCTCTCCTCATCTCGTCCTCTGACCATCAGACTTCTTCTCTTCTTCTTCTGGTGTTTGTGGCGCAGCTTCCTGCCTCTTCCTTGCGTCTGATTGGCCGTTCATCTAAAACAGTCTGAGGTTCAAACTTCAGCGTAAACAGCAGCGACAGATTTACAGCAGGAAGCGCTGCCGCCTTGATTTATTTCCCTTCCTCTCTCTAACTGACGTTGGCAGGAGAAGAATAAATAAAGTTCTTGGTTTTTGGATAGTTTGATAACCTTTCATTAAAAACACACCAGGAGGAAACGACTGAGGAAACTATTGAGGAAACTACTGAGGAAACTACTGAGGAAACTACTGGGGCGCTTAATAATGAAAGAAGAATGAAATCCTTTTGCGCGCAGCAGAGGTCAGTTCGGTCGAGGTCAGTTTCGTACCTGAGCACAGAGAATACCCGCGCCATCTTCCCAATGGCACGGATCTTGTTGCGGATGACCTCCTTTCTGGCAGAAGCCGTGGCACCTAAAAAGACAGAGGTCAGAGGTCACAAAAATGGTTCAAAAACAAAAGCTTTTATGTTGGTAAGTAGAAAAAAAGTTGAAACCAAATCTGGCTTTACATGTTTTCCTTCCAAGAAGTCAGACTTGAAATCCAAAAGCATCAATGTTTTTCTTCCTGTCTAGTTGGGTTAACTTTCAACTGAAACTGGAATTATAATTATTATATATAATTCTGTCAGAAAACTCGATTATTTGCCAGAGTTTGAGGCTCGTTTCCGGAGAGACAAGGTGTTGAAAGGATCCGTTTTGAACCGCTGAGGATTGGGTCGCTCCTGTTTTGCAGATGATTTGGTTTCGTTGGTTTGGAAAATGGCAGCATCAATAAAACCGGATGTGACGTATTTATTCTTTCTTTTTGTGTGGTTTCAGGCCCTGATGTACATCTGTGGAAAAAACCAAACTGAAAACCTCATTTACTGATTCCTGAGTTAAAACATTAGTTTTGTTGTTTCTAAATCCACATGAATTTGTTTTCTTTGCATTATTTGCTGCATCTTTCTCATTATCTGGGCCATTTCTCATTTTCTGTAAATAAATACAAAGTTTTTGCTTGGAATGTCTGAGACACGTTGTCAGCAGTTCATAGCATAAAAGAACAATGTTCAATTTACTCAAACATTTACCTATAAAATCAGAGGAACTGAACATTTTAAGCGGCGTCTAAATTTGTTAACATTTGTTAACAGGGGTGAGCATGAGACTGTAAACATGAAGAAGTCTCTATGAATGTTTATGTCTGTCGTCATGACGTATCATTTGTTAAATAATGACACTTTTAATGCAAAGTTGCACTAAAACTGCTAACCTTGCATTAAAAGTGTCATTTCTTACCAGTTGGCACTTTTAGTTGCGTTTTAAAGCAACTTTTAAAGCAGCTTCGCATTAATAGTGCCACTATTTAACAAATGACGCTTCATGGCAACAGTAATACACGTTCATTCAGACTAACTCATGTTTACAGTGTCACGTCAACCCTTCAAATAAAGTGGTGCTGCTTTTTCCAGAGCTGGATATAATCAACAAATGATCAAAAGTCTGTAAAGAAAAAAAACTGTAATCCTTCCTTCATGAAAAATAAGTAATTCAAGGCAGCGAATGGCAGCTATGAGAAAATCTGACCAAACTGGGCTGGTGCCGTCAGACAGCAGAGGAGCGTTTTGTTTTGCTTTTATTAGTTCTGACGATAAAAGCAACACATGAAAACCATAATGCTGTTATTTAAACTCCCCAAAACCAGATTATACACATCACAGCACCTGAGCGATTCTCAGCATTGGGTGCAACCATGCCAGCCGCGTCTCTCCCCTATGCTAGCGTATCCCCCAGAGCCAGGGCAGCAGCATGCATCCTCTGTGAAAACAGCCTGGTTTGTGTCCAAGCATGTCAGATCGGCATGTTTGGACGACCCCACGCTCTGTGGATTTTTCCTGTTTTTTTTTTTTGAACAGCTTGAATCCTTCAGGGAATCAGTTTTGGGAAATTAAAAGAAGAAAAAAATGATGGGAGTGGAGTGAAAATGAGAGAACTGATGAGCCTTTTTGTTGGTTTTCACCTTCAGCGTTTTGCTGGCTAGAAACTGGTTCGTCCAACTGTTACACATCCTCTACTTCCACCACAGAGACTCAGGACAGATTGTTAGGAGAGTGAAGTTAGTTCACAAACGGCAGGAGTCTCAGCTGATGCTGCATACACACACAGACTGTTTTGTACCTTTTTTGGGGGGATATATTAGCTGTCCTTCTCATGAAACAACCCCAGAAGAGAAGACAAAGAGAGAGGACAGAGAGATCAGTGGATGGCCGCAGAATGAAAGATGAGCGGACGGAGAGATGAGAAAAAGCACAACAAATGAAAAGGAAAAACTCTGCAAAACATGAAGAAACAGAGAGATTAGGTGAGCAAAACCAGAGTAGTGATAATATTCCAGCATTAGAAGAGCGGAGAGAATGTCAGAATGAGGAAGGACGCAACTGGGAATCATGGAAACACCAGCAGGTAGAAGATAATCAGAGGTTATGAGGGAACTGGAAAGGTGGAGGTGAGCGAGGAAGGAAAGTAATTAAACATCTTGCAGGGCAACACTGAAAACCGAAACTGAAAAAGAGTTGAAACGACTTTAAAAGTGAAGAAAAGAGCAAAGAAAAGCAGCGAGAAAGTCTGAAATCATGGAGCGAGTGAGTCGATGAAACAGATGTTAGAGGACGGCTAAAAACTGGTTCCTGTAATGTAATCTGAAGTCTGCATAAACCAAGAAAATCCAATAAAATTTACCTTCGTCAACTTGGACAAACATGATAATAAACCTGATTAAATTGAAGCTCCAGACACAAAACAAATCAGGACATTTTCTGGCCGATTTACAAGCCATGCTAATGTATTCACATCCCTGGAACTTATTCACATTTTGTCACAACCATTTTAATGTTTTTTATTATTTATTTGTTTTAAGATTTTCTTTCCAGTGAAGTATCTGAAAAGTGTGGCATGCACGTTTTGTGGTAGGTCTCTGCCGGTTCTGAGCATCTAGCGAGAATCTGTGAACGGCCACTTTCACGCTTTGCCAGATTCTTGACTGGACACATGTCCGGCCTTTGATTAGGCCATTCTAACACATAGTCATGCTTTTATCTAATGCGGTTTATGTTGCTGAATTTTCTGGAGTATAAGTCAGATCAGTCAAAAGAGCAAAACTAGGAAATAAATGGTGACTTAAAGAGTCCAGGAAATACGGTATTTACTGTTTGTTTTGGATATTATTTTAAAATCAAACTCTGCTTTAAACCCTCACTAATGTTCTCCAGCAGAAATGCTTTTGTTTATGCTGAGTTTAAATGACCAATCAAGTTACTTCTGAAGCAACTGGTTACAATACATTTTATTTAGAGGTGTCAGAGTAAAGAAAACAGAGTTTAAGCATCATTTTATGTCCACTACTACTACTACTTCTCTGCATTAATTCGTTACATAATTTTCAGCTCTTTAACGTGACAAAAGGTGTAAAAGTTAGAGAAAGTGAATATGTTTGCTGGAGGCTTTAAACTCAATTGACTCACAAACTAAGAAATTTAAAAAATGTGACTGGTGTGAGAAACAGCCGAACGCCGAATCCCTGTGCAAAAACGAGGAGGAAAAGGAGGTGAGATCATTTCCTGTTTGCCCATAAGGGTCAAAGCAGGCAGAGGAAAACTGGAAAAAATGTGACTAGAGATAAACTGAACCTCCTCTGATGTTCAAAACGTGCAGCAGCCAATAAATACTGCACAACACCAGCAACTGATAAATAAATGCTTTTCGTTTTGGTCTCTGGACCAAAACCTGAGGAGAAAGTTTAAGTTTTGAGACAACAGATGAGTGGAAGAATGTCTCCCTCTAGTGGAGCTGAAGCGAAACTTCAGCAGCACTCACCGTCCAGCTCTTCGTCAGTCGTCAGCTCGTCGTTGGAACAAATGCTCAACACGTTCACAAGCATCTCCGTCACTGAAGAAAAGAAGAACAAAAGGTTCTGAACTCAGAGCAGAACAAAGACGGTCAAACCTAAGGCTGTTTATTTAGGAGTGATTAACTTCAGCAGGAGGAGTTAATCACTTTCTGCACAAACAAGCTCCAACACAAAGTATTTTTATTAATTAACCCAGACACTCCCTTTGAATCGTTGCATATTTGGATTTAAAAGGAGGCCGCACAGCTTTACTCAGGGTAAATCTACATTCTAGATCTTTGTGCAGAAAGATCACATGCACATTGTGATCTTTTTAATAAAGCCAAAAGCTTTATTAACTTTATTCAATTCACTCCTGAAAACTCAATAATTTCAATTTTATTTGCTGTAAAAGTAACCTGGGAGGACAATACATGTATTTTTCAAATGTCTCTTACTGACTTTACTACAACTATACAAACTAAAAAAGGTATTTCCTTCTTGTTAACCTTGTTGATATGAATCCATCAGGAACCTGAATAGGAAAAAGAAAATCTCTACTGCATCATGGTCCCTCTGCTGCTTTAGTAGTTCTTCTTCTATGATTTTACTGAAGCTCTGATGGGAAAATAACTTGGAATAGGAAAAGGAAATAAACATAAAACTTCTTTTTTGAAGACATCTGACCCAGAATTTCTCCGTTGTTGTGACAGAAGATGTCATACTCTGGAGAAAAATCCAGTGAAAGTGAAGCAATTATTTTAAAAAACAGCTTCAAAGATTTACACAGTAAAGATTTTATTGTAGAAGAAAAACTTTTCAGTGTAGAAATTTATTTGTGATTCTTAAGGCGGGTTAGGCCACCTGCTGGCAAATATAGATAACTGCATTTTTAATTTCCTCAGACTCAAAAATTATCAGTATTATCCACAAAAGAGAAAAAATGAATGTCAGATCAACACTTTAGCTTCGTAGGATAACAAGAAAACGACGGTATTTCTCTCTGTTCCCATTTGCAAACTGCAGTCTGTTTCTTTTTGTTCGTTGTGGACATGTTTCACCGTTTGATTTTGGATCTAGGACACAGAACCCGTGTCCTAGCCGGACATTTCCCAGGGTGAATCAGACTTGTGCAGCTGCACATTTCTCTTCCTGATATCTTGGCAATTAACTCAAATGTGTCAGCTGACCTATCAGAAGCCTCCAACGCAGTGACATCACAACCTGGGCTTTTAGAGACAGTAATCAATCTGTATGTAAACTTTGGTTTTATTGTTCATCTAAAGAAGCGGCAGCAAGTTATTAATCAATCAGCTTTTTGCATTGCATTTCTTTTGGAAATGTAAATTAACTCCCTTCAATATGTTGCGACTCCGCACTCACCTTTCTCCCCGACAAACGGCAGAGACCAGGTGAAAACGTCCATGAAGTTGGGCAGCCAGTAAGGATGAGGTGAGCAGTTGAACTGTCGGATGTTCATCACGTTGTTCTCGTACTTCAGCACGGCCGCTGTGGACGGAAAAATCATCACAAGGGATTAAAACGGTGCACAAGATTTTCCCCAAGAGGCTCAATTAATTATTCTCAAGTTGTAGAAACTATTCAGTAGCTGCAAGTCTTTATGTTTAATTAGAAAACAGTCAAACAGATTTTTATTTGGCAGACTAAGTGTCCAACTGCGAAGCATCCAAATCCGAGTCTGGGTGCAGCTCAAGATTTCTGTCAGTCAACCTCTGATAATGATTTCAGAATCACATGATGGACTACTGCACAAAAATAGGAATAAATAAGTAAAAGAATTAATAAAAATGCCAATCGTTTCACACCGTGTTTGTCAATCTCTCACTTTGACAGCAGAAATAATTTAGGTGCAAAAATCGCACTCTGGGGTGTGAAAAACAAGAGGTTAGAAAACAGTCCAAGAATCAGAATTACAGCAGTAAACGTGTCTGATGCTTATTGTTTATTGTTTAACCCTGCTTAACCCAGTAGGAGGGACTGCTGTCATCTTTAAAAAAAACAACCTTGTTCTTAAAAACCTGAATAACAAGCAGATTCTCAGTGGGTTTCGCCAGATATTACTGTGCAAAACTGCATGAGATGGCAGCTTTTCTATCACTAATATATGAGTATTAGGAGCTAGAGCAAACAAACTGACACCTATACAACTATTTTACAGATTTTAAGTTATAACCACAATTTTAAAGGGTATAAAATTATGTGGTAAGCTTGAATGTATCTAGTCAGAATGTGGAAAAACAATTGCTTGCACTGGATTTTATTTATTTCAGGATATTAGAGTGGAGGCTCTTGTGCTTTGTGTTGGTTTATCATATAAAATCACAATAAAATACATATTTTATTGTTGCAATATGACAAAAAAGGCTAATTTTGTCACAATATTTTGTGGTACTTTTGAGATAACATAAAGATATCAATAAAAACTATTTATTACAATTACTTATCCTTTAGGTAATAAACAGATTTGCAGGGTGATGATTGGATGGCGCAGCATTCATAGCGCCACAAACACAAACATTGTTCCTGAAAGACATTCAAGGCGCCACTTACTTCAAAAAGTGTGCTTTTATCACTAAAATGCAAACATTATTTTAAATCTATTGATATTTATTGATGCTCTTGTTGAAGAAACAGTGGGTAAAAGAGCAGAAATAACTTTCTTTCTTTCTCTTATTTAAAATCAATAAGTTTATCGTGACGATAAATCAAAATTCTTATCGTGACAAGTGATAAACGATGCGATGGAGAGGAATAAATATGTTTATTCCCATGAATAAAACACTAAAAATCTGACTTTTTAACAGTTTAAACGTTTTCTACAAGTTATTTGTTGAATGAAATCTCAGTATGTTGTGTTCGCACCTATTATTTAAAACAGCTAATGGGAGGGTCCTCACTTTTCCCTCCAAACTGTAAGAAAACAAGGCCGTTCTTCAACTTTGAACACCGACAAGCATTAAAAACAACTGCTGCTCCTGTCAACATGTCTAAAAAGAATCCACACAGCGACTTTAAATTATTCAAGATGTTGTATTAATCATGCAACAGGATGGACTCAGGTGGGTGTGGTGCAGCTTGAAGGTCACAACAAGGGTGTGTCACCCAAAGCATCAAAACATTTCTCACCAGCTGATTGTTTTCCCTTCACAAGCCAGGATTTAATTCGTTTCAGATGATAACTGCTTGCTGTATGTGAGCTCACCCGTCATTGAGGCGCAGACATGAGAGCTGCCAAACATAAATATATCTGATCTGAATATAGACGCTTCGGCTTCTCCGGCGCACCAGGCCAGACTGCGGAAAGCCGACACCGTGTGGCCAGGTCGCCGTGAGGGGACTTTCCTGCTTCGGGTCGGTTTGAGAAGCAAATAAGACGAAACGCGGAGCTACAAAGCCGTGCAAAACTCCTGAGTCATCCCTCCTGTCTTTAAGCTTCCATCCAGACGGACTGTGTTGCAGGTTTTAGTCCTGCAGGTTTTTCTCCGTCTCACAGCCAGTCCAGCCTTTGTGCTTGGTAGATTTCAGAAAGATGTTTGCTGTGGAAACGACTCAATTCTCAACTAAGATTTGATCAGACATTAAAAAAAAAAAAAAAAATCACAAACTTAGCAACCCAGAACAAGAATCAAATATGGAGAACCAATTTTTTGCTTTATACAAATCTAGAACTCAACCCAGAACAAACTGAAAATCCAGAGAAAACACAATTGGCTTATAAATTATCGACTATTTATTCTTATTCCTACTAAACATGGAAACAATATTTAGTTTTGTGCTTTACCTTTTTGTTTGCATTTCCTTCTAATTTATGTAAAGCACTTTGAACTTTCTTGTTGCTGAAAATGTGGTATACAAATAAAATCACCTGACCTAAACTCCAATGATGAATATAGAGTGTTGTGTTGACATAGTAGAAATTTGGTAAAAAAAAACAAAAACAAAAAAAAAACGGACAAATTTTAGACATTTTGTTACACAGATAAAATTAGTTCCTATTTTTTTTATCTGGATCTTTAAATTTAAAAAAAGACAACACAGTTTGTCTTTGGTTTAAAGACAAAACTGTCTGTCTTTGATGGTTATCAAAGTTATCAAAATAACTTTGATGGTTATTTTTGTACCATCAAAGTTATCTTGAGGTGCAGTTTTCGTAGTTTTACAGGTTCAACGCGTCTTTTCTCTGGCACTTTCCATTATCAATCTGTTGTCTTCTGCTTGTGGAAGTAACAGGTAACCCACATATCCTGTTCTCCAACTAAACTCTCGCTCGTTCTGCAGACGTCTCAAAGGAGAGACCCGTCCAGAAAGGAAGGACAGTCTCTTCGTAACTTGGGCTGAATCCCGCCATCCTGGAAACTGCTTTCACATAGTTTAAGGACATGGCGATCCTTAGTGGCTAAACAAAAGGTCAATGGACTTCTTCTTTCGCCCTGTGATAAACCAGCGCCTTTTGTCCGATGACTACTAAAAATAAGACCCAACCACCACTGTGTCCCTACATGAATAAGCAGGAACACCTCAAGTCCAAACCAAAACCTGGAAAACCTTCTGAAGGTGGGAGAAACATCATAAAGTCAACCTCTAAGAAAATAAGAACAATGTCTGATTTCTGAGAAACAGAAAGAGAAATTAAAACCATTTTGTTAACTCAGGCGCAACAGGCCACTATAGGGTTTGTGTGCCTGTCTTTAGACGCCACAGTCAGAGCATTACAGCGGTGACTTCTCTCTCTTCAAGCACAAACCTAAAGCTCTATCAAAAACACCAACAGAATCTGTCGTAAAGTTGATGTCCGTCCCTCAGTCGGAGCTCTGGGTAGGCGGTGAAGGCAGCTGCACACGTGGGTAGACATTGCATAAACATCACTTGCCGCATAAACATCGGCGTGATTGAATGTAGCCGTTGAAGTCCAGATGGAGGAAAACAAAGAAGGTCAGTTCCCCCTGCTGTCAGCCATTCAAAGGAACAAAGGATGTTGTTCAGCAGTTTCATTTATGATCAGAAAACAACTCCGGCATTTCTCTTTCCAGAACAGCTTTGTTGATCTCTGCAACTCTACGTTTCAGCCACTAGAGGTCTCTCCTGCTCCAGCAGCGCATTCGGGTTCAGACTGAGGCTCAAATCCGCTACAAACTCAGAGAGGGAGATTGTAAGGCGACACCCGCTCATCAATTATTCAACAGGGAGTGCCTCCAGCCGGTTTCCCTGGTAACGAGGACTGTTAAATCTGTTTGGGTACCATAGGGAGATTCCCACCGTCTTTCCCCAGCACTAAATGCTGCCTGCATATCTGTCTGCATTGCCTGCAGTGTAAAGTTTCACTTGGTTAGTATTCAAAGGCGGCCATCCAGGCCTTCTGGGTTCGTTACGTTCAGATCTCGGCTCACAGAAGCGGAGAAATACGTGGATGGGAGGGATTTACTGCACCTCTCATCGCTTGTTTGCACTGGATTTAAACAGAGTCAAGCTTTTGGATGGTTTCCTTTTCAAAACGTGTTGTACCAGCAGTGCCTCTCGAATGTTTTCACACCCCCTTATTTATTTACCCACATGTTATCACATTAAAGCCACAAACTGGAGTATAATTTATTGGGATTTCACATTATAACCAACAGAGTATGTACGATTTGTCTGAAAATGTTGAAATAATTTATCATCTGGGCAGTAGTATCAGTACTTGTTGCTACAATTGTAGCTGCAGGTTTTCCAGTGCAGTGAATTCACTCTTCAAATGACTGCATGCAGTCAAGGGATGGAGCAGCCTGCTAATCAGCAAGGAAACACCTAAAACATGCAGGACTTGGTTCTTGACGACCAGGATTGGAACTGAAACCGATGTTTCAGAGGATCTGTCTCTACCTCCCGCCAATTTGATCGGAGATAAGAAAAAAAACATCTTAAGATGGTTAAGTTAAGATCTTAACCATCTTATCTTCAGATGCTCCAAAGATAATCTAAGGAGATATTCCTGCAGCGTGTCATGGGCTAAGAATGATAGTCTGCTTGGAAGAACATCCGGACCGCTCCGATCTCAAATCATTGGTTCCTCGAGGACAAACATTACAGACCGTTCAATGTTCATGCAGTCAATCAGAGAGCAAGATGACACAGCGCACCAGAAAACAAATCTGCCGGATTTGTTTAGATCTTTGTCTGTTAAAAATACTCCACAAACTATCGCTAACAAACATCGTCGGCCATGTTTGTTCACTCTGAACTCAAGAAATTTTGTGAGATTTCCCGTCTGACATCTGGAGGTTGATGAGTGAAATCAGTTTGTGTCAGAGAAACTTTGAATCTATGAATGTTCAAGTCAATCATTTGATCCAGACACGACAGGTTTCATGTTACCGGCCCTTAGGGATTGGCGATCATAACCCTTGACCTAATCCACTCAACTGGAGCTCTGGCTGGATGTTTGAGGTTCTTGTCCTGCTGTAAGGTAACCCTCCATCCCAGCACTGAGTCAATTTTTGACCTTTAATTATGTTTTTTTTCCAGCGCTGGCATGTATTTAGTTCCTTAGATCTTCATATTGGTGTTATTTTTCTGCCACATCCTTTGTATAAAGGTCAAAGCTTCTTTTTGCCCTTTTCCCTGTCTAAATAATACCAGATATCCAGGTGAGACATATTTAGGTTTGTGCCCATAATGTAACAAAATCGGACATCATAAAGCCCAACTCAACAAAATGTTGACCCCACTAATGAATGCAACGAGCTAGAAACCAGAATTTAAATTGGTTTATTTAATACTTGTCTAACTGGTGATGTATTGGTGCATTTCCAGCATCTTTCGCTCATTAGTCTTGTTGGACTGAACGTGAAAAGTTTTGTTTACAGCAAACCGAAACAGACGCCCAGAATGGGCCGGAGCGTTAACAGATGGACAGACATCTGCAGGCAGGGGATATTCTTCTTCTCTTCCTGGCACTTCGATGTGAGAGATGAATTCCCCGCAGAGTTCCTGCATCCTCATCGCCTCGAGCCTCCGGCCTACTCTGTATTCCAGCGGCAGGAGCCGGGGGCCGATCGTCTCGTTCCATTTCTCGGAACGCAGCGAGGAAATGGAAGCATAAACCGATACCTGTCGTCTCCACGTTGGCATCTTTTCACTTTTTTTCCCCCCTTCATGTAAATTTCCACTCCATCAACCCTGTTGCTATCTCTTTACTAAACATGAAAGGAGTCTGAGAGGCATTGTCGACCTTTCTCCTCCTACACTGCACAGCCTTCAGGACTTAAACTGAGAAGGAAGAAACGAGGAAAACTGTCACATCCCTGCAGCTGTTTTTCCCCCGTCTAAAACACAGCCTCTTACAAGGCTCTGCCTGAACGAGCGAGCTGCTGACGGACAGCCGGTCAACACCTAAACACTCCACAGATTCATTTAAAAGCTCCACATTTCAGGGAGAAGAAGCAACAGGTGGCTTCTTCAGAGTCACATCCTTCTGATCATTCACTCCTTTGATTATTCTGCCTCAGCTACAACTTCCATTTACTCCTGCTTCCCCCACTTTGAGCGGAGGCGGATTCTTTTCGCTACATTATTTTCCTCCCACGTGGAGACGTGTCATTGGTCGATTCCTCACCCCCCTGCCGGCGCAGGATTGATGGGAGCTGCTGATGCCTCCCTCCTTCGCCGTGAAGATTTATGCGCCCACTAGACTGGCCATCAATCACAGGGGCGGAGCCGGGTGGACGAAGCGGAGAGCGATGCGATTCATGATGCCGGTTTGAGTTCTGCCGATGAAGACCACCTACATGACTGACTGGAGGAGCATCAGCAGGAGTGATAACTGTATATTTGTTAGCATGAGAACCGTCACATCTCCCGCATAAACTGCATCTTACAAAAATTGAATAATTTGCTGATTTCATTGGGGTTCAACAGAAAGCTGTGCATGACTGCAATAAAATTAACAAAGCTTTCAAATTACATAAAAAACAAACTAAAAAACATGTTGTGCATTTGCATTTTCTCTCTCCAACCCAATACACTTAAATAAAATCGAGTGCAAGTACTTTATCTATCCAGTTAGCACAACGACTAAGACTTTTTAAGATCTTTTTATAGAACCAATATGAATGAAGTTTAAGATCTATATACAAACGTTTAACTGGCGATAAACTAGCACTTTGGTTGACAGACACAAAAAGCTAGCTTGCTCGCATTCCAGGGTATATTAGTTACAAACAGCCTCAACCAGTGCAGCTCAAACTTCTGCCTGACAAAAAGGTCCTGGAGAAAATTAACATCCATTATATAGAGATATTAAGTAGTTATACCAACTTACTTTTTAAATTGATTTAAGGCATTTCAAGAGCTTAATATTAGACACAAACATAAGATTTGCAACCCTTTGATTTATGTGCCAAAGAAGTGATTAATAAAATCCTTCTTTTGTTATTTTAAACGCATTAATGGTCTTTCTGCTTTGTACCTGTCTGACCTGCTTCAGTCTTATGTTTCGCCAAAGGTCCTAAGATCAGCCGACTAGTTTTTGTTGGTTGGACCTAAACCTGAACTGAAGCTCAGACGAGATCAGACTTCTTTAGTCGTGACTTTAAAACAATGGAGCAAGATGTTATTAAATCGTAGACAGGCTTCTTCTCTTGCAGTTTTTAAATCTCTCTTAAAAACACTAATTTTCAGTGGCTTTTGACACAGTGTGAGAGTGTTTCTCACACACTAATTGTCTTTGTCGTACGTTTTATTCTGCTTTTATTGTTTTCATTCCATTTAGTTATAATTCGTGTCTTGTTTTGACCTGTTTTAGTGCTGCTCTTTGGATGAACACATTTTTTGAAAATATGATTTATAAATAAAGTGTATCTGGATTCATGATTTGTGTTGTTTCTCAATTAGGTGCCACCTCAGTGTAGGTGGGGTCGGCATGGAAAGCCGACCTGAACGGCAACGTGAAGTAATTTAGAGGCATCAGGCAGCCATCTTAGTGTCAATAGGTGGCGTTTTATCACACTAAAAAAAATTAAATATCACATGAGGCAGGGCCGGATTTAGAAGATTAAAGGCCCCTGGGCTGGAGACAGTTTTGGTGCCTTGCCCAAGAAAATAATAAACCATTAATTTATGCAAATTACAGAAAATTATTAGGCTAACACAGTTGCAGGTATGCTAAAAACATAACTTGGTTCCAAAAGGGATTGTTTTAAAATATCTGAGTGTGGCGTACATTAATAAAAAAGCGGCACAAAAGTGCACAAAAATACATTTTTTCTCCTCACCCCCCAAAAAGCCTCTGTAAGCTCTAAAGCCGGGCCGTCAAACGCATTTTCATTTTGGGCCAAATCAAGATCATGAATAGCAGAGAGAGAAAAATATATCAAAATAATCAAGTCAAGTACACAGACAGATGAAACAAATAATTAGATTGGTAATAACAGAAAGCCAAAAACTAGAATGAGACAAGAAAGTTTTGTCAGGCATCAAAAGATAAGAACAATAGGTAACATTTTCCTTTCAGCAGAAAGCAGAGAGAACCAAACACAAACAGCAAACCCATCTGATTATCACTGCAGTCCAGTTGGCAGCCAAAATGAGATATTTTAACTTCTCCAATAAATCCTTTGCTCAAAGGATGCAAAGGATTTTTCCAAGTGGTAGATATCCAAACCTACAACCAATACAAGCCTGTCACAAGTGTGTTTGTTTGTATTGTGTTGACTGTGAGCCATAGGAAGATTAGTTGGGATGGAACAAAAAGGTTCCCTAAGAATAAACAACGACCCTGACAGCTGCGCTATTCCTGTCTTTATGGTGCTGCGAAGGAGGCAACATGTGGGGGAAAAAATAAATAGAAAAACAAAACGGAGAAAAGGTAATACAATCTCACATTAAAGACTGCATACCTGCAAAACAGGGCAGGAGAAAAGGAAAAGGAAAGGAAAACCCTTGGCTCCTGCGTGTTGGGAACTCACAGCAGCCACACTGCAGCGTTATGGCATTTCATCACAAGATGGATTGCGAAACTGCATGCACCAGCCCCATCACTCTTTCCTTCCCATTTCTATTTCCTGTGCTTGGCCCAACGCCGCATCCATCCCATGGTCCACCCCACCCTCTATCCGCCCCCGTCCAGTAAGAGCAGATACTGTCTGTTCTGGAGGGCGGATGGGAGGCGGCCGGTGCCGACTTGCAGCACAAAGCCAACCCAGTTTGGTGCTGGAGGCAGAAGCACAGCTTATAAGGCACCAGAATGTGCAACGGGAACAAAGCTAATTTGTAACACAATGATAATGTGGGCGATGGATATGATTAAGCCTCTTCACAATAAGCAATAAATCAATTAATCCCATAATAAAGTAAAATGAGAGCGATCATTTCCATTTGGATCACTGTAAATAAAGAGATGATTCCCTTTAACATTGTTGAAAAGTCGGCATTTTAGTAAGTAAGTAGCTTCCACTACCTTCCTCTTTAGCCTGTTTTCCTGGTCTAAGCCGAATAATTTATATTTTTTAAATGCAATTTTGGTTATAGAGACTTCTTAATCTGTTTTAATTATCTTTGTTTGGTGTTTTGTTTATTTTGGATATTTAAAATGTTTTCCAGTGTTAAATGTTCTTTAGAAATTAGTTTTTCTAATCTTTAAGATTAGAAAAATATTAAAGATTAGATTTTAGCAATAATATGCTGAAATCATTATGATTATGTTCGTTGAAAATAGTCTCAAAATGACAATAATATTGTTCATCGCTATAATTTCTGGAACAATTAATTGTCCAGAAACATCGTGACACGATGCGTTTTATTTTCGGTGAGATCACAAAGAGCCTGAATATGATGCTCAAAATGTTAAAAAGTACTACATATAAACAAAAATCAAACATTTAACTCAACACTTTGGATTGTTTAAAAGTGAAAAACAATAATTAATATTAAAAATTAGAAAAATTCAGTGAATCAATTCAGCAAATTCCTGAATATGGGACAAGCAGCTACAGCTGAAAGGCTGTACAATTATATCAAATACTGAAGATTAGCTTAATCTTAACCTTGTAGCAAGTAGCTAAAAATACAAATTTATCTATTTTCAACAGAATAAGACTATTAAACGATTAAATTTTAATATTTCACAAAAATATCCCCTGTTCAAATTGTGGTTTCATTATGAAGCTTTTAAATCGTTAGTAAAGAGACAACATGAGGAGCAATTCTCGGCAGATGATAATGTAATATATTCTGACATATAAAACAAGCCAAATCAGCCATTATGCTAAACTACTTTCAAGCGACGTTCTCAGACAAACAAGTGCTATTTTCGTCCTGAAGTTTCAAAGCCGTCAAAAGTGGCAGCGTCACTCAACCTACCTTTGTTGTTGTAGACGTCTAGATAGTTGGGAGCTGAGAAGATGGTGATGAGGGACGGGAAGCCAGTGGTCTGACTCTTTCTGTACATGCGGTATCTGGGGAAACATCCAAAAGAGTAGCATTTAGTTTACCTTAGAACAACCGGGCTGTTGATGTGATCGGCGGTGACATTTTTATGGCCCTTTAGTTTGTACACGTTGGGTGTGTGTTTGTCCGGAGCTGATGTCTGTGGACACCTCGGTGCCCCCCTGAGGAGGGCAGATCCCAGCGTTACGACTGAAGCGAGGTGGCAGTAACTGTATCCAGCCGTGCAGTTCTCGATAAAGATGCAAATGTCTGAGTGCGGCGACAGCCGCCGACGTCTAGCATGCTACACCTGAGGGTAAACGGCCCCTTGTGAGTTTCTTGTTGGACATAAGTGATGCGGAGCAGTGCAATTAGACGTGCGGTCGGATTCATATCTGAGATGTGGCGAGGCGTCCCACACAGTGGGAGTGCAATGGTAAACAACTTTTGTGCCGAGCCTTCCCATCTTCCTCAGAGAAAAAAAAAAAAAACAACAAAAAATCAGCTAAACACATCCAGTAACCTGTTTCTTTTATTATTTTTATCTTTTCAAAGAGTGTGGCGTCTGGTTGCTGTATAAAAGCAGGGTAAACTCTCCCTCTGCGTCCTGCTGTGCCTCCTTTTCACTGTGCAGCAGCTGTAACTGCGAGTTCCCGTCAACCTTAACTTTTTGAATCAGAGTTCAGAAATGTCTGCATGACTCATTCGTGTTGCATCACATGTGGCCGGCTCGCTCTCCCAAGCTGGATTCATTTTCATTTCTTGGATTAACGCAAAGTTCACACTGCGCCCATCCTGCTCCCCAGACAGGCTTTAAAGAAACCTCCTGAGATTTCTCATTTCGCTCCCTGCCCTGAGCCGCTCGGCTGCCTGACAGTGTGATGTGGAAAAGACAAAGAAAGCAACACTCACCCAGCGTCCTGTGCTTCATGGGCCCGGATGATAGATAATAAGTTATTGTGTTGTAGAAAGTCACAGACTGCAGGGTAGCTGTTGAAGAAAAGAGACTTTTAGCTCACTCAAACGTCAAGGAAAGTCCCAGAAAGCCCCAAGAAAAACAATCAATAGCAAAAACTAAATAAGGCCAAAGGTATTATTGATTGAGCTGAAAGAAACGTCGGACAAACAGGCTACGTTTATTCCAGCACCAACTGCAGCTCCTACAGAGACATTTAGCCCAGAATTTCCTGGAAAATATACACAACATCCTGCACAAATATGTGCATTTATCTTTTACCGCATTTTCACAACATAACATTTATTCAGTTTTACCAATACATCACTTTATTTCCTCGAGTTAGAGCAAAAAGAAGAAGAGATATCTGACCATTCCTCTTCAGTGGCTTTCGCTGACATATGAAGAAAAATAACTCATTTTTTTTCTACTGCTTTGTGAAGATATTTGCTTTGAACTTTGTTATTCTTAATCCCGCATTGCTAAAAGAGAGAGAGAGCGGGAGAGGAAGAGAAAGAGAGAGAGAGAGAGCAGGAGAGAGAGAGAGAGAGAGAAAAACAGAGAGAGAGAGAGAGGGAGAGAGAGAGAGAGAGTTGAGCTTCTGCACCACTGCCTCATAAAATGAAAGAGTTTAAATTTAAAAAATGCCAAATTTAACTCACAGGTGAATAAAACTGTGAAAATGCGTTTGATGTTGTGGGAATGAAAGTGAATCAATAACAATATATCTCGCAATAGACGTGATCAATATTAATAGATAAAATGTTCAATATTCAACGCGCAGAATATATTCACTTTACTCCGAACCAGAACCGCTTTGCATTCTGGGAGATGTAGGCAGAGAAAAGGCTGCAGCGGTTCGAGCGTTCACGGCTAGAGAGGCTAGGTTGGTGGAATCAACCAGCTGACTTGCGCTTTGGTTACCTAGCAACAAGCAGTTTCAAGTTCCCCCACAGCTATGGTTACCTAGCAACAACCTGTTGAGTAACTTGCACAGTCATAACTGCTCAGAAATCAAATCAAATAAAACAAGGTCATGGAGTGAAAACTGTGGCTAAAACAGGAAGGTTTGGTAGTATTTAAAAACAAATCATTGTTATTGATTTTTATCGATACAGACTGACATGAAACGCTTACAGTTTTTGAATTGATTAGTTTAGTTTCATCACTCACAGCATTTTAGTCTTAAATCTTTTCTGTTTAATCACTTCATAATCGTAACTAGCTAGATCAATTAGTAACTGTGAAAAACAAACTAAATATACAACATTTTAGTAAAATCTACTAACATGTTTTCCATAAAGAAAATAATCTAAATCAATTTGGACGTAATCTAGGTTACAAGAACATGATATGTGTTCCTCCACTAAACAAGACGAGTATTTTAGACCAATAAGACATTTAAAAATCAACACACAGATGACTTACTCTGTAGAGAATGTTCTCCTGTCTTTCCTACTGTGAAGACTTTCTTTCCTTCTAACAGAAAAAATATCTATTTGTTGCAAATTACCAACAAAAAGATCCTAAAAAATATATGCTAGCTAGAGCTAATATTTGTTATCTAGTTATATAGCTAGAAATGGACATAAAAGTCTAAAAATATATATATTTTTCTCAGGTTCCTTTCTTTTTTCTTTTTTTTTTGCTACAGAATTAAATATTCTGTCACTAGAGGTGTTTTTAGTGTGAAATTATGCTGCAGCAATAAAAGACTAAATTGCTTTAGTGTTTTACACTGTGGCCTTTAGAGGAGACCCACATTTCTTTCCCCGATAACATGTTTGCTGTTTTAAACAAACAAACCTCCGAACCCAAACCCTGACCCCTTTTAAATGCAAAATAGTTTACTTTACAATGAAATTATAATGAAAAAAAGAAGAAGATTCATTTTAGGATGCTTCTTCAAGAAAAAAAAAAAAAAAGAAGAGCCGTCTCTGAAAACTATTAGATGCCGATTTCTGCTTGTGTAGTCTGTGAGCAGTAAAACCAAAAGCCTCACTGCCAACAATCAAACTGGAGCACAAACTGCAGCAGCAGCAGCGACAGCAGCAGCTGCTGCAGCCTCCTCTGAAGCACAAGAGAAACTGTCACCGGCAAACAGCATGACTTGATTTCGTCTCGATCTGACTTTTAAAAAAACAAAACGGCGTTTCTGAGAAGAAAAACGATTGACACCCCCAGAGAATGTCGGGGTTTGTGAATCATTTGTGATGAATAAAGTCAGCGCAGCTTGCATGAATGAGCGACCGAGCTGCGTAACATCTGAAAAACATGAATGTGGAAGAACTTATTCCATCAAAAATGGAGAGTCTCTCTCTCCACGTGATTTTTGGTTTGATAACAGCCACTCAGTGTTGTCAGCCGAGCTTCTTCACTGTGTTTAATGTCAAAAATGTCTTATTTCAAATCAGTTGCTACTTGAAAATGTGGCTTTGTTAGTCTAAACAGAAAACGTGTCACTTTGTTCTCGTTTTACCAGCTCTACTTCAGTGTCTGTCATAAATAGCCACTTGAAATTTTTCAAGAATACACAAACACCCTCGGATATCAAAACGTTTTGTGGTTCAATCAAGTAATTTGCTGCGCTTGCTCAAAAAACGAAGTTCTGCAATCCGAGCTCAAACACCCCTGCAACATCGGCGCTCGGAGATGAACTCAACTCCCACACGCTCCAATCAGAACCGAGCCGCACGATTCTCTTTTGCAGCGAATCCTGCTGATTTCAAAGAAGCTTTTTAAAACGTAATTCCAGCTCTGCAATCAAGGAAACGCAGTGGTTTCATGAAAACTATTCATGGTTACTGAACCTTTACACTTTTCGTCACGTCACAGACACAAACCGGTGGGTTATTCTGGGGTTTTATGTGACAGACCAACAAGTTGGTGCACAAGTATGAAGCGGAAAGAATACCATACATGGTTTAATTTTAGTTTTTACTTTTACAAATAAAAATCTGGCATAAGTAAGCATGGGTTCATACTATCTTCATACTAGAGAAGAAATGTAATCAGTTTTGTTGAAATTACTTTGAATAGGCCATTCATTTGTTGGCTCCCTCCAGCTTCTCTGATCCTACTGGAGAAAAAAACAAAACAAAAAGCATTCCCACACCATGATGCTGCCACTACCATGTTTCACAATGGGAATGGTGAGTTCAGGGTGAAACTAAGTGTTAGTTTTCTGACCCACGTTGCAATTTTTTCTTCTGGTTTTGGTCTTTTTTGCCCAGATTGTCATAAAAAAACACATTATTCTTTATTTCTCAACATAAATGGTGGAAAACTGCCTTGTTAACAACAGGTTTCTTCTTTTTACTCCTCCATCAAGGCCAGATTTGTGAAGTGCTCAGTGCTGCTGTTAAATCCTGGTAAAGCTGCTGCGCTTTATAACCTAACCTTGGTTTAAATTTTGTTTCTTCCTGACCGGTTTGCCGTCTTCCTTGATCTTCATGATGTTGTTTTGCTCACAAATGCTTTCTAACAAACCTCTGAGGCTTCACAGTAGATTCTGTCCGGGGTATTTTGCAATAGAGAAACATGCACAACTTAGTGTTGATCTATCACAGAGCTGAAACGATCAATTTGATTAATTGTGATTCATTTATGAAAATAAACTAATTTAGTAATCAATTGTTAAGTGGAGCACAGAAACTAAAAAAAAGACAATTTGTTGAAAGAGCAGCACTCTCAGAGTAGTAATTAAATTAAAACTATACAAAAAATATAAACATTTTGTATTTAAAATAAAAAAAATAAACACTTTTTTTTACCTGTAATGTTCTGCAGATGCTACAAATGATCCAACATAAACTAAAGGAAAGCTGTGCTGTTGCATTTTGGGCAATAAAATGCATATTTAGTCATTTAAAAAATGAATTAAATTACTTTTTTATCCTAATGTCTGAAATAAGCGTCATGATTGGATGATTGGTAGACAAGCTAACCATAGGAACTGACTGAATTAGCATTAGGCTCATCAACAATCTCTGAATATTTGAGTTGAACAACAAACATCTGGATAACGAGCTACAAGCAGATTCCAGCAGATTATTAGAAATTAATGTGTTATTTGTTCTCTAATCCCCCTGCAGCAGCAGGAGAAGACATGAGCCAAATGTTGGTTTGTTGGACTATAATTCAACTTTCTGATTTCACTTTAGATTCTTTGCTTTAATTAATAAAAGATTTTTAAAAAAAAGAAAAGAAAAGGTTCCTTTAGGTTGACTGATCTATGCGCTTTGTGGAGCCTGAAACAAAGAGCGAGCCTTTCAGAAGCATGCGCAATTTCATGCCTGAGTTACATTTGTGAACGAGTTCGAAGCAAGCCGGCGGCTTCGGGGAAATTCTGCAAGACAGGCGCAACCAAACAGGCTGATGGTTTCTGACTGGGAGCGCTGTAAGGAGCGTCTCCGTTTCTCTCCTTCAGCGTCGAGCCGAAACTGTCTCATAAATACAGAAAGCCAGCGTGAAGCCAATTAGCGGCCGTCCCCTGGACAGACGGGGCGTCGAACGCTGATGAAAACACGACGCGGGAGGAATTTCCACCCAAAATGTCAGAGGGGTTAACTGGGATGATTTCCGACATTAGCGTGATGCGTTTGAGGTGAAAAGTGGGCCGCATACCCTGCTTTTCTTTCTGGTTTCAGCTGCATAAAAACCCCAATGATGGACATTGCTGAGAAAACAGAACCACTTGTGGATCTGAAACGTACCAGCTCATTTAGAGTAAGGAAAGACAACAATGTTGCCCTCAACGGACACAAGATGAGTCACTTTATGAGCAGGTACATTAAAACACAATTAGGGAGGCAGCAATAAAACACCTGCCATCAAATAAATAAAAAGAGTCTATTCTCATTTAAAGCCTTGAGACATTTCTTACTACTTCTCCTGCTTGTGGCACACCGAGGGCAAATAAGAGTCGCTCAGGCAATAATTGGAGTGGAGGGAGAAGGGAATGCATTTAGAGAAAGGACTGTGCCTTGTGGTAATGTGCCACTTCATTACATTTTGTGACAGTGCAAGCTGCTTGCTCCCAGCTTTTCCTCTGCCTGTTCAGTTACTCGGCTCAGCCGACGGCAGCTGCAGAAATACTGGCGACAGTCGGAGGAGAGGTCTCAGGGATCCTTCTGAAACGCAGCATCACTGGCTGCTGCGTTTCCATTAATCATACCATTAATTTTCTAATTTTGAAAATAAATTTACTTGATGGATATACATCAATGTTGAAAACACGCAGGTTTTTTGATAAGTTTTTGCTCTCGGATGAGATGGTTTCAGCTGTACTGCAAAACTGCAATGGAGACATGAGATCACGATGTTACTACTGCTGAAAACCACAAAGAAGACAACAGGAAGTGGTAGGACGGTCAATTGTTTTTGTTTTTTTCTGACAATGTGCAGCTGGCTCCACCACAGCGCTCACAGCATCGCACGATTCATAAACAGTTGCGTGTCATTCCAGCGTGTTGAATTCCCAGCTCTTCTGTGAAATCGGTGACTATGATTTCCCGAAAACGTAGCCGTTCCCACGTGTAGGGGGGTTGTCGCTGCAATGCCTGAATAAGACGATTCATTTCTTTACATTTTAGACACATTTGTGTCTAACGTGTATTTTTAAGTCAAATAAAAAATGTTTTCATGATGATGGAGCCAAGAGTGAATAATATAACAAGAGTGTTTTGATTTAATTACCAAAAAGCCAATTTTAATAGCAGAATACAGGCTTGAGTGGAAAACCGAATGTCTAGGAAGAAATTCCTTTAAACAAAACTTATTACTTTCCTGCATCATAGAATCTGAAGTTTTGAGGTCCAATTACTGTTTTTTTTATGCATTGTTTGAATTATAAAGCTTCAAAATTGAAGTCTTAAAATGCTTCACTGTGAAATGCCTCAATATATTGGATATCAATGAAGTGTACAGTGTTCTGCTGAATCATGACCAGGTGCATTACTTTTGCTTCTCACTTTATTTTATTTCCACAATCAGAATCAACTTGATCTTTTGGGAATTAAATTATATTGCACCATGAGAGCCATAAGTAGTGAAATAACTTTTTTTAAAATAATTTTAGACAGTCATGGTAAACCACAGGAATGTCAAACTCATTTTCGTTTTGGGCCAAATCAAGATCATGAACGCTCTTAAAGGGCCGGTTGACCCAGAATATATTGATAAAACTTGTTCACAAAATGTTAAAGTATCAATGAAATCTTAAAATTAAGTAATATTGACCATCTTTTCAGTCCCTCCAGGATTTCATGATTCTTTTTGTGATTTTTTCCCCCCCAAAAATTTGTAATTTAGAAATATTTGTGCTCATTTATGTCGAAAATGTGACTTTTTAAATCACTCGCTGTGTAGGTCATGGACTATAATCTGACATCAATTTAGGTTGAGGTAGCTGTTTAGTACAAGTAAAAAAGTTTTTAACAATTTCTGAGAAAAATCTCCAATAAACTCCTAATTATTGGCGCAAAAAAGTGCTGGGATTTGTTGATTTTTGCATGAATTTCCACGACAATTCACAAGAAACTGGAGGGACTGGTTGATATAATTTGGCAGGAACCAGATAAAAACTATATTGATTTGATTGAAAACACAATATTTAAGCACAGCTTGTGTTTAGTCTAGAATCCAGAGGGCCACATAAAAAGCTGAGGCGGGCCAGACCTGGCCCACGGGCCTCCAGTTTGACACATGCGGTACAGGATGTGTTGACAGGACTTTTATGACATATTAAAAAAATTCTGTCTCATTTGGCGTGAGCCTGTAAGATGCAGAGTCACAGATGTGCAAAAATTACTTGTGTGAATCTTTAACGGAGTCACATGACGCCTTTGAAACGACTGGCTGATTCACACTAGTGTGAAAGGGTACTGGAATAATTTAAACTTTTTCATCATACTGTAAAATATAGCTGCGGCTTGCATAAGCAGCTCAATACCAGCAGCATAATTAAGCTCTTAACTCACTGGCTGCCTCTCTAAATCCTGACGGCAGCGTTCAGAGGCAGAGAAAGAACAACCACGACACAAATAATAAACGTCCTGGGAGACGGAGCGCCTACCTGTAGAAATAGGAGCAGCCTCTCACTGTGTTGTGTGTGAAGTGCTCCTGGCTCTTCTCGTTCCCAAAGTCCTCCAGAGGGTCTGACCACAGCAGATCGCACATCGGCCCGTAAGCTGGCGGCTCTTTGAATCTGTCTAGCTGTGGAGGAAAGTTTCCTTTTAACTGCAGCTTAGCACGTAATTAAATCACTGTTGAATCAATATTAAACCATATACAGAGAGGATGTCAAAGAAAGAAGCAATCGGTTTAAAGATGAACTAAAAAAAAGACCCTGCCAATCTTTTTCTACGAGCGTAAATGGCTTTACTTTCAGGAAATGATGACTCTTTCTTAAACTGAAGCTTGTTTGTGACTGCATGATGGACACTTTGCTGGAGCAAATGCTATTATGCATGCCCTCTGATTGCGGCCACAAACTCCATTTAGATTTATTGAATTAGTCAGAGAAGGAACTTCTTTTCCTTCCACATTTTTTTCATTCAGAAGAAAGACAGCAATGCTACGTATCCAAGCCTGGAGACAGAGCTCTACTTTATGAATTACAAGCAACGTGACTAACTCTTTGTGCCATTTCTAAAGCAATTAAGAAACACCTGCTGATTAAACAAACACAGAAGTCACAGCTTTTTACAACAGCTATAAAACTATGTCAGATCATACACATACTTTCCTGATGTCGTCAAGATTTGTGATTTCTGGAGACAGTCCTCCGTGTACACACAGGAACTGCTGGTTCATAAGTGCAGCCAGGGGAAGGCAGTCGAAGGCGTCCATACATGCGTCATACACCCTCTCTGAATACTTAATTTTACCTGTCAGGGAGAAGGGAGGGGAACAAGAAAGCAGCACGCCAAGTCAAACAAACCTGCTCTCCAATACTGGGGCAGTGTCCATGGAAATGCTTTCTCAAGACTGGCAAATAAAAAAAAACAGCTTCCCAAAAACAGTTTTAGAAGAACATAATGTAAATGTCATTTATGCTGATTTTCTCTTCCTACCCACATCAACTAAGTCCAATAAAAACTTAGTCTGACATGGGTAAATACCAATATAAGGTCAAATAGGTCTTTTTTCCTAAGAAACTATTACTTCAACTGCATAGGGAATTGAAAGTGATAGCTTAGGTTGTTTGAGGTGGGTTTTGCAGAGTGGTTATGAGTAGCAAGTATTTGACGTGCAGAGAACAGAAGTCACAACTTTTTAATGTCAAAGCCAGAAATGAGGAATTTGGGGAGCAAATTTTCATCCCTAAAGCAGATCAATCTAGAAACCTTTGCTTGTCACAAATGATCTTTACTCCAAATGTAACTGCTGCTTTACAGTTTTTCGCAATTATAATTGTTAGCCGAGTTCCAGGTAGCTGTTAATGTTTTCTAAATATAACATTTGCACAGCTAAGCATTCACTGAGTCTGATAAATAACTTATTAATAGATTTAATCTCTGCCAAGAAAGAAGTTGAATGACTCAGAAGCCTAATTAATTGCTAGCAGCTACTTAGAACAGAGAGTTGGTAGCGTAGCTAAGACAAGCTGCTAGCGGTTCTGGAAATCCTGGAAATAAAAAATTGTTTATCTGGTTTGTAGCTTTCAACTTGGCTCAAGCTAGTTGTAATCCATGCTCAGACTAGCCTAGCCTAGTGTAGCGAAGCTGCTAGCCTGGTTCCTCGTAACCACATGACTCCTGAAAGTTGTTAGCCTTTAGCTCGACTCTGGATAAATGTAAAGAAGGTTAGAAAGAGCTGCTAACTTAGCTGTAAATAGTCTAGCTTAGTGTAGTTGTTACCCTACACTGCACGGGATAAAATGGCTCCAGGTGTCTTTTAGCCTGACTCCAGGTAGCTGTTAGCTGTTAGCCAAGTTCAGGCTAGTTGCTAGCCTGGCTCCAAGTAATTGTTAGCCTAGTTCTAGACAGTTTATATCCAAAATGAGAGCATTCAAATATTGTGAAAGAAGCATTAAGAACAAAAGACTTCAAAATACTTTACTTACATTCCTGCTTAAATGTGAAATACTCTGTTAAATGTCGACATTCGTGATTCCCACGCAGCAAAAACAGTGTTTTGGGGTATAGGATCTTTAAGGCCCACAAGTAGAGCACACACTGCAACAAAAAAAGAACAAAAATAAGAGCAGAACAGTTGGCTTTTCATCTTTCCTAATGCGAAAAGCCAAATATATCAAGTTGAACAACGTCAGTTTCATGGAAATGCATGTAATTTTGCTCATACTGAAATATTAATGAAGCACATTTTGTGGCGCATTTCAGGCTTGCAAGACACAGAAAGATGAAATATCACATTCAAATGAAACACCTGACCAGACAAGAATAGCACACGCTATAAATACATTTCATATACATGTATTTTTTATTATTAAACAAAGCATTTCCAGGGATAAGGCTGCAATAAACATATATATTGGTTATAAAGTCCTCTACTTCAAACATGAATTCTGTGGAATATTAAAAATCTCCCGACATAATCCTCAGCTCCACTGTGACATTTGCGATCCAGGCTACGTTTGAAATGATCATAAAAGTGTTCTATCACTGCAATATCTGCAGCCTGATTTCATCTGTGATCAGAGAACGCTATTAATAAACCGAGCTTCTGTCACACACATGGCGAGCATCACGCTCGATTAGGGCCGCACAAGAACAATAACAAGCACACGGACTCACTTCAATACTGAAATACCCTCTGTCTACGTAGTCCCCAAGGAAAAGGTAGCGTGTGGATGCTGGTGATCCTCCTACTTCAAACAGCTTCATGAGGTCAAAGAACTGCCCGTGGATGTCTCCGCAAACTGGAAATATGTCAGGAAGAAGACAACAGCGTGTCAGTAGAAAGGCTGGAAACGGATGAGAATAACATTAAGATGGTGAGAGAGTGTTTGCATGTTTCAATGATTTTCAACTGGAATCAAATAAGACAGATTTCTGAAGTCGTACATTTGAGGAGAAAATAAACTCTAGTTTAAATGCTGCTGTTCCTTTTTTCATTCAGGCTAGACACAACATTTATTTTTTATGTCTAGTACTGTACAAATCCACTCCAAATGCTTTTAATTCAAAGGCGCAGACATATTTTGAAATTAATTTCTTCAGGATTTTTGAAAATTATAAAGATATTATCGTTTATACATTTTTTTTGATTCTTGAAAAAGCCTTCAGCCACTAAATTATAACACCATATTGTTGTTGTCAAAAATAGTAACACTGATATTAGCTGGGCCAGCAGGACAAGCAGAGTGATGGGTGATGATTTGTTTTTTTGGGAGGTCGAAATATATTTCCAAATTGGCACATTTGTGTTTCACATAAGCACGAGAAAAGTATATTAGACTTTCTTCAGCTTACTACTTAGCAACAGGTTAGGGAGGGGCAGCTATGCTACATTTAATCATTGCCCTCTTAAAATAAAATGTAAATTATTTTCAAATTAATCCTTCCTTTTTCTGTTAGCATAGACAAATTTCATTTGCAAATATATAAATATTAGCATGCTAGCATTTGATGACTATGCCAGCTTGTTATCACAATAGACATCTTGTTAGCCAAGATGCAAAACATTTGCATGTTAGCTAATTTTATAATTGGCACAAAATCTGTTAGCGCAGTAGATAGCTTACAGTATTGTTAACAAAAAAAATAGAAATTAGAGTAAATACTAGCAAATTATACATATATTTCACCCAACTTCAGCATAGTAGATGATGTTAGATGTTAGCTAATAGCAGATAGATGCTGGAAATAAAGATAGTGTTAGTTACTGTTAGCTAACATGCTAGCATTTGCTACCTAAAGTTAGCTTGCAGCACATTTACAAAATGCTGGAAGCACCTCATTCCAGTATAATATTGTTGTTTTTTCTATTGAAAGCTATTTGCTAAGTTTAGTAATAGCTTAATTTTTCACAAAGGAAAAAAAAATTAAATAAATAATAACAGTATGAAATACATTGGAAGGACCAGCTTTAGGAATCGTTCTAGTTTATATAAAATAATAATAATTCACGACAAATCTATTTTCAGCAATGCATCTCTGTTCCTGTATAAATGCTTTACTGTAACGGTTCTGCATTTACTTAAACGTGTGTGTTGTCTTTGTTCTTTGAGACAGCAGAACACATGTCAATTTTATTGATTTCTAAGCCTTTCATGCAAGTTTGTGTCTGTGTGTTATCTGAATACAAATTCTGTTTCTCAGCGCAATTACCGACAGAAAATTTCGCCAATGTTAACGGTGAAGTCTGTCACTACCTGGAGTCCCAGTGCAATCATGGCTGCTCAACATAACACGTACAGTTACTAACAACAGAGCGGGCAGCTGTTAAACACCACCAGGGGAGCTTTCCGGGATGAAAACATCTGCGTCAGAAATGGGCTACCACAAGTGATTCACCCCAGATCAGTTTGCTATCACATTATGAGATTCTATACTCTATTACTCCCTCTGGAGACGGGAGCAGCCAAGGCCAGAGCAGATTTGCTGCTTACAGCAGCGCCAACTGTCAGGCTGCGTATGAAACCGTCTGATTAAAAAGCCTTTCATGCAGCTGCCAGTTTTATAGATTCAATAAAAGGTCAGTGCAAGGGTGGGGTATCCCGAAATTTACTACTTTTTCTTCAGCTTGTCTCATCTGTCAGATGTTTTATTCCAACAAAATGACTTTGATCCTAATTTTGAAAAATTTTAATATTTACATCCTCTGGAAAATGTTAAGTCATTCATGTTGAAGTTGTGCTGCGGTTAGTCTTAACCCTTTAAGACCTAACTTTCAAATCTCTGCTTGGATATTTTGGTTGTATTCAGTTCTTTAAATCTTTTGTGAGTCGATATATATATATCCTGAACAACTGGAACTTTTAATATCTAACAAGTTATTTTCATAATTCAGCGTGTATTAAGAGGCCGCTCCTCAGATTAATTTCACTTCCTGCTATGACAGGAGTGAAATTACCGTAATAACCTGAGATTGGCTAGAAAGAGCAAGGTCTCCCCTTTCAGAAACCGTAGGAATTTTTCAGACAGCGCAACATGTGGCAGAATTACGGTACTGCAAATTCGTTTGGTCTGGAAGGGTTAAGTAGAGCTGAAAATTAATAAAAGAAAAGAAAAACTAATCTAAATTGTTAGGGGAAGCAATACTGCTGCATATGAATGGAAAGAAAAGAATTAAATGAGATATTTTTTACGTCCAAACATTTCTCCTACTGCTGTATGACGGCTGCAGCTCCGTCAACATTGGGAAAAAAGCTGCTTGGGGTTAAAATCACTCAAAAGTTACAAGGCATTCACACATCTGATACCACAAAAATCACGAGACACTTTCATTTACTTCTGCCATAACGTCAGAACTGAAGCAATAACAAAAGTATCTCCGGCAGTGTCATAAAAAGTCTTGCAACAGATGGTACGGCCCAATGAACTTCTAAAGACCGAGTCCGTCTGGGATTGCATGAAAAGGAAGAGGCACACCCTGCATTTTCAGAAGAACTGTGGTAAGTTCCTGGAACAGCCTAAGTAAATACAGTGGTGCATTCACCTTGGTTTTATGTTTCACTGCACACCAAGAGCCAATCACATTATGTTCCCCCCCCAATAATTTGGTTTAATTTGTAAATATGCAGGGATTTTTACATTCCTTTTCTGCAAATAGAATCCAGGATGGGAGGAAAAGTTGCACTTCTTTCAGCTCAGAAGCATCTGGAGTGGATCATCTCAGTGAAAGAGAGCATGGAAGATGAAAAACTGGCAACCTACATATTTCTGTGGGAAACATATACAGCCTGGCCCATAATCACCATCCAAATGACGCGCTCTGGGATGGTATAAGGTAACCTTGGCATTGGTAATTGAGGTTTCATCAACACAAAAACCAGAAAGGTTTGAAAATATGAGCACATTGTTTTCCATGAGACATTTTTGTCTGCGGATTTTAATTTGAAAGTCGTAGTTTTGTCCTGATTTATCTCTGTATTGAGGTCGGGGACCACTCAAAATTAATCCAGGGGCTGCTCAATGGTCCCCAGGCCTCACTTTGAACACCCTTGCTCTAAGCCGGTGGTGTCAAACTCATTTTCATTTTGGGCCAAATCAAAACTCTGAATTTTCTTAAAGGGCCGGTTGTGTCAGACACTATTGATAAAACCAATTAACCTGTTTTGGGGATTGTTTTAGTGTATTTTGGAGTCAAAATTACAGATTTTGTGGTGAATATTAAGTAATGATTGTAAGGATTTTCTTTTTTACAATATGCACTTATATATGATGTGAAATGTGACTATAACTCACCGTGTCAGGTACAGATTCAATGTTTTTGACCAATTTTGAGAAAATGGCACTAAAATCAGGAAATAAAACCTGGGAATTTGTTGATTTTGTGTGAATTTTGCAGATTTGTGAAAACCTGGAAGGACGTATTGATGTAATCTGAAGTAGAGGGCCACATAAAAAGTTAGGGTGGGCCACATTTTGACCCTGCGCCTTAAGTTTGACACCTATTCTCTACATATTTACACAAACAGAAGCAGTGCTATCCGTCTTCCCAGTTCATGTAACAACTTTAGAAAAGGTCTTTTCCCTCCCTGAGCGATGTAATAATCTTCACCTGGATATAAATCAGCAATATTCATGGACAGACAACAGTAACAACCAGGAGGTTGATCCTTCATATCGCCACGTTTTAAGGTCATCTCGTCGACGCGTAAGGGAGAAACTGGGACATTTCCCAAAGCGTTGACAGATTTGGATGCAATTTGTAAAAAGAACTCGCGTTTCTCAAAGCTTTACGAACTGAATCTCGCAGCGAGGAACACAATTAGACTCAGGTAGAAAAGAGAAAATCCGACGCTGTGATACCCAATTAGACGAAGCGGGAGGACAGCGTTCAAGAGCAATTATCCCAAGTTATGAGACTCGTGAGACGGCTCTGAGAATCCTCTTTCCTTGACTGCATCGTAAACCTCTGCTTTACCCGTCATCTTTTATTAAACCCACACTGCACCGTCGTTTAAATCCACAGCAGGGACTGACTTCAAAAAACAGAAAGGAACCTTATTATTTTCCGTTTGATTTCTGCAGATATCGTCATTCTTTTCATTTCCTCTCCATTTGCATCCACGACACACGCACCGCTTGCCTATTTTAGATTTGTTGTTAAGCTTCAGAGGAAGTTGTTTTAATGGATGAATAAAAAAAAAAAAAAAAAAGACATTGAATGTGTAATTTTTGAAAGCAGAAAAAAAATAAATAAAAAATCAAGTCAAACAATGCATTTCTAGGCAACATAATTAGTCTCTTGTTTGCATCAGGCGTACCTAGAATACTAATTTTCTTAAAAACAGATCGGAGCTTTCACCATTTGTATTTATAAAAACATTAATAAGGGACAAAAATATTGTTTTCAATTGTGCAACAGACATTAGCACCGTTTGTCAATACTATCGATTTAGAAACAAATAAATTAAATTCAAAAATATTTCATGCATCTCCACGGGAAATAAAATGTCATAGCAGTCAATCTTGCAACAAATCTGAGTAAGCTTCTGACTGAAGCCTGAACAGTTTAATATCTGTGATGGTTTGAACTTCCTCCAATCAATTGTCCATCAATATATGATAATATTATTTTGAAACCATTTTAAAGTAAGAATAACGTCCAGTCTGTCAAAGACCAATAAATTTTAAATTCTGTAACAAATGGTTCATACTGGAAGTGGAAGACATTTTCAATAACCAAAATAAACCCCCCCCCCCCAAAAAAAAAAAAACCCAAAAAACAAAAAAAAAAAAAAAAAAAAAAAAAAAAAAAACCCCCCCCCCCCCAAAAAAAAAAAAACCCACAAAACCAAAACCATAAATAAAATGAAATATAAAGTATTTTACAAATATTAATGATCAGAATGGAAATTATTAAGCTCACTTTAATTCATCATACAATTAATCGATTAACTGCTTACTGCGACAGGCTTATACATCATATTTAGTCATGGGGAATGGTGGAGACATTGTTCTTCCAATTTCCAGGAACGTTATTATCCTTAAATGTTGCAGTTCTAATATAAAGATGTAACTCAGAAGTACAGTCCAGATCCTGTCATATTACGGTTTTAAAACGTCTGAAAAGAAGTCTTGGAAAACGCAACATTTAATTACATCTTCTGAGAAATTCAAAGCTATGGATTTAATTAAAAAATGTTGAATCAGAAAGGCATTTCGAATCGCTTCGCTCTTTGTCATGCCACACTGGGAGCAGAGAACTCAATGTTTTCAAGTTAACTCTCATGTATTTTGTTTGTTTTACAAACACGGAAATTAAAAAAGTGAAATGATCAACGCCATGGAAGCAGTAAGAGTCTAAAAACTGTAAAATCACATTAAAGGCATTTAAACCACTAATACTTTAAAATCCCAACCTGCTTTGCATCAACTTACACAAAAAAATCTAAATAATTTCTGACTGTAAACCTAGTTTATACCACCAATATAGTATAATCCGACTACATTTGTCACAGGATACACCCCGACGACGATGCATTGTGCTTCACATCTTGGTTTATCCTGAGGATTTTGTGGCGTTAAGGCTTCTTATTGCCATGGAAACATCCCAGGATTTGGATCCTTTCAATAATGATAACTTCAACCAAACCAAACAAAATAACAACACAGACACTGTCGATGGAAAATGTAATCATATATTTTATAAAGCTTCATGTATGTCTGTCACAATTAGCAATAAATTAACAGCATGATAAATTAAAACAACCTTAATAACTTCCATTTGGATTACTTTTTGTTTTTCTCTCTTCCAGTTGGTGCCAAATAGACTTCATAAATCATTTTATTTGTTGTTTCAGTTGTTTTGTTGGATGTTTAAAATTTCTTCCAATTCCGGTGTTAAATGTTCGCTACAGTTTAAAGTTGATTGATCTTTGGGAATAGATTATTATGCCATTAATATTACTTGAAAATGGTCTCAAAATAATATTATCGCTAAAACTTGTGGGACAATTTATCGCCCAGGAACATTTTTTAAGAGTTGTTTAAGGATTTATGTAGAACAATATGTTAAAACTGGCGATTTTTCCCAACAGTGTGGTGAGACGTTTACATGAAGCTGACCATCAGGGGAGCTGGGAAGAATAAGAAACGAGAAGCTGATGCTGACGGTTCAATTTCTAGCCAAAGACTTGATTTGATGGTCGCTCTGAATTGCAGTCAATGCATCTGTGGACGCCGCTGATCGATGGAAGTCAAACACAAGCAGCGGCTCCCTCCTCCAGCTCGGCGCTCCACTTCATCAGCAGCAAACACACAATCCTCCCCATCGCTCTGCTCCAGCACACCTACAGACACGCTTCACCTCCCTCCCTCCCTCCCTCCCTCTTGTCACACAGCACACAAAAACGAGGTGAGAAGCAAAGCCCACATAAGAAGAGCAGGTGGGAGTACATTATCTGGAGTGAGAAACAATTCGTTCTGGCCATCTCCTGCTTGTGTGCTGAAGTGATTCCCCCTGAGTAGCAGCGTATCGGCGGGCAGCAGCTACTGAGTGGGTGGTGGGCATTACACAACCTGGCTTCAGAACCTACACAGGCCACTCCAAAAGGCCAAGCTTATTGAGCGGCCGTGCCAGATCGTGTTTTGGTTGCGACGGGACGCAGTAACGATACCCGGGGTTTTATGATGCCTCTCTCTGAGAGCCCACATCCCGAACGGCACGGCGTTATGCAAAGGCGGAGGAGGCGGAGCTTACAATCTGTTTATGATCATAAGCAGAAACTAAACTGTACACTTTAATAGTTAGAGTTAAGGTAGTGGTTTAGGTAGTTGGTTTGAAATGACTAAAGGTTGAAAAAGTCCCTTTTCATCCACAGAAAGAAAAATCAAAATGTTCCTATAAAATTTCATAGTTTTTACAAACAAATTGAGATTTTTCAAGAAAAAATCTTTCCTGAGTTTTAACAGTAGAAAACGTAATAGATGGATTGATAAATTAAGGATAAATGGATGGATGAAAGAAAAATAATAAATGGATGAAATAAAGGATGGATGATGGGAAGAAAAAGGATGGATAACGGAAGGATGGATGATGATCTGAAGGTGATTGATGGATGAAAATGGATAATGGATGGGTAATCAAAACGATGGATGATGGATTGATAAAAAGGCTACATTTTCACTCAGATAGCAGTACCAACTTTATTCTGGGGTATCGTGGTAAAGGGGGCTGAACACAAACATACGCCACACTTCTCGGATTATTTCTGTCATATTAGACCATAAATCATTTTCCCTTCACTCCTTTGTGTTAATCTAAAACGCACAATAAAACAAAATGAAGTAAAAGAGATACTTCTGCCGTGAAGCTGCTCAGACTTTCTGTGTGGCTCTCAAGTCTAAACAAGAGGATTTCTCATTTAAAAGGGTTGCATAATAATCTACAAAGGCGATTTAACAGGAGAAAAATGCTTCGTGTTGCGCACTTGTTAAACTGTCATCGTCAAGGTCTGAAGTGAGGCTTTCAAAACAATCAAAGTTTTCGTATTTCCTCATCACATCTCTTAGAGCGGGCGAGTGGATCGGATGTTTTAGAGTCCATTGTGCAGTAATAGCGTAAGATTTCATAAAAGAGGCATTACTAGTTGTGGGGAAACGTGTTTTGTTGTGTTTTAATAGGGCAGGAGCGCGTTCGCGCTGGAGCCGGCTCTCTGCAGAGGCTTACTGAGGAGAGCGAGAGCTTGCCGTTGCCTGGTGATGTGGTTATAGGAGCTCCTTTGATGGCAAGAGAGGAGTGAAGGCCACGGGAGCAGCTTGTATTCAGCATCCTAAGCCAGCACCGTTTGTCACACTCCTCCCTTCTCAAAAAAAAAGAAAAAAAAAAGAAAAAAAAATTAAATAAATAAAAAACCCACCTGCCATCTGGCCCAACAAGGAAGTGACTGAGCGAGAGTGAGGAGCGGAGAGAGGGAGAGAGAGATAGCTGACATGTCATGGTGCTTTGCATCCACGATAAATATTTACATACTAATTTGCTGACCATGTGTCATGCTGGAATCGAGGGCAGCAGAAGGAAGGAGAGAGAGAGAGAAAGTTAGAGGAGGAGTGAGAGAAGGGAACGGGAGAACAACGGAGGTAAACACAGCGGGAAGACGAGCACACGCAGCAGAGAAGCCCTCGCTGAAAAAGACTAATGAGTGGGAGAGGGGTTGAGACGAGGTTGGTGAGTAGGAGGGCAAGAAGTGCTTCGCCGTTGCGCTCGCATGCACAAGTGGATGAACACACACACACACACACACGGTGCTCCTCGGGATCAGAGCAGAAACTGTCCGCCGTTTCGGTGGAGCACAACAAAAGCAGGCAGGTTCAACCAACTCTTGAACTGTTGTGAAATCTTAAAAAATAAATAAAACATCGTAACGGATGGCGGCTTCCCGATGTGGTTTTGGAGAATTTAAAACGACAGTTGGACCGGTGGGAAAAGGTCAGCAGCAGCAGGATGTGTCTATGCAAACACAAGATCAGGTTGTTGGGAGGGATGCAGCGATCGCTCCAGAGGTTTCTGGAATCGGACGATGTTCAGCTCAACCGGAAACGGAACGTCGTCCTTTAAGACTGGCAATCTGTGGCGTTTCTATGAGACGTGGGACTCGATTAAAATTATTTATCTCGGCTCTAAAATGAATTAATCACATTTTAATCCAACTACACAGTTTGCATAATACACACCAAAAACATAAAAGGTTTTTAATTCAAAAACCCTTTTTGTTCCTAAATTCTGAAATAAATATGAATGAACTCAACATCAACAACGATGGATGGATGAAAGAATGGATGGATGGACAGATGATGATTGGATGAATAAATGGATGAAAGCTGTATGCATCCATCTAGTTTTCAGCCATTTCTCTTCTCGTTATTTTGTGATGGATGAAGTGAAGCTGGAGTCCAGCTCATCCTGCCTCCATCCATCCTCCATCCATCCTCCATCCATCCTCCATCCATCCTCCATCCATCCTCCATCCGGCCTCCATCCGGCCTCCTGAGGTGTTTACCTTCAGCAGCCTGTGAGCTCCAGCCGCCAAAAGCCGAGTGATTACACATCCAGCTCTGTTTCATCACAAGTCAACCTCCGTAAACACGGATCAGAACCAGAATGCAGCTTGTTTTAATCTCTTTGTTGATCGTCGCTGCCTCAAACCGCCAGACGAGACATTTCCCCCCCCCCATCATGGTGGCCTTCATAAGCACTGGAGGCACACAAGGGTCATGCATTCATGAATTTAAGTGAGTGCATTTCCTGCCTAATGCGAACATGCGTCCTCTCTGGACTATATTGTGGAAATGATCTGGTATTAGGAAATGATGGGTTACCATAGATCCCTGGAGTAGAGCTCTGCCTCTGATTACACCAACATCAAAGAGGCCTCATCAGAAAGTCTAATGGAGGAGCAGCACACTTGACCAGGCAGAAGGACAAGAATAGCCGCAGTGGATGCATGAATATGCATCAGCAGCCACCCCACAACGCCGTGTTCATAAAAAAACAACAAAAAAAATAAAATTCAACTCCAGAATTTCTAGAGCTAAAACAGCTATCCCCACTTCTACTATTTTATTATTTTTTTTTTTTACAAAGATTTTTGCTTGAAGTCTTTTAATTCAAGGCATGGACACTTATTTTTATTCCCGGTGTGTCAACATTGCGCAGGCTTGAGTGCATCTACTGTTCAACGAGCGCAGGCACATTTAGGCTCTCTTGGTGTACGAGCAAACAATGACTGGCGTCATTACAGCCAATCTGAGACCAGGATTGGACGCGCTTCGCAGATCTGTCACCTGAAGGCATCTGGCATCTGGATCACAATATTCATGAAATAAAGTTCATTTTTTCAGCAAATCAGCTCAAAAAAAGAAACATCTTTAAACGTGTTGAGTGTTTTACTTTATTAACTTGGATAATTATGCTACATGAAACAAGCATTTAATACAGAAGTTTTATTAAAAAAAAGTTTAATGTTCACCACAATCAAGGGGAAAACTGCTGAGGGACTCACAATAGTTTCAGCACGTTCATGGAAAGTTGAGTGGAGGAAAAAACTGTGGCAGAAGCAAGATAAGTAATGAAAAACGTGTGATCCTGTTTATGTCAAACAAAATTATTATTACTATTATTTTCATTTATTCCAGAACGGCAGCATGTTGCAGTAACTCTGTTATGCTCCTTTAGATTTTTACTTTTTTTATTTTTTTTGCTTTTCGACAGTTGGTAGTGACGCATAACCGTGGCAACAACGAGGTATTGTTTTTTTACAACTCGGAGTGGATAATCAGCATCTCATAACAGCTGAACTACGACCCCGAGTCGCAGAGGAGGGTGAGGACTGGATGCAAAGCAGCACCAAAAAGCAGAGCGAGAAGGACAAAGTTCGATCCATGTCTGCCATCGATCAGAACGGTTGAGACTCGCATCCCCGATTCCGTGTCTGCACCAGTTTTTCCTAACCATATCACCAATTAAAGTGGAGCAGCAAAAGCAAATGAGGTGGATTAGCAAACCTTGCCAACAACTGATGGTGTCATCCAGGAAATGTCAGTGTGGAATAGATAATGAGCTGTTAGCATGTCGTAGCAGTCATGAAACTATATATAGTCTTCAGTCAGAGGCCTCATTTTGATTTGTTGCAACACTGACTGCTACAGGAGCTCGTTTCCTCCTTGATTTGAGTCACGACATTTTTGAACCAAATGAGATTTGAGTTGGTACCAACCGTTTAAACGAATAAATGCTTTGGTTGCCATCATCAATGAGGTTCGAAAATTGGGCTTTCAGTACAGAACATAAAAACAAAAAACATTTTTAAAAGGTTTCTAAGCTAATAGTAAGTGAGCGTTTTATTAAAAATGTAATTACTTCAAATATTCTGATGAGAAACTGAAGAAAACATCTGTGCTTCTACTACAAGCCTGCTATGGCTAATTACACAGCCTATGTTTGCCATTAAGGCCATAATTAGGTTAATTAGGACACGAAGCACTTAGAACTAGCTAGTTATGGATATTTGTGACTTTATTTTTTGAAAAACAGAAAAAACAAAGCAAAAAAAAAAAGCTAATATGGGTAAAAAATTTGTAATTTAACTTCCAGAGTCACACATCAGCTACAAGATAAGCAGGTCATAATTTACCACAGCTTTAATCAAATCTAATCTTGTGGAACATTTTTGAGTGATTGCAACCAGACCTGTGAATGTTGCATTCCTGGTTTGATATCTTCAAACACAAAAGAAAAGAAAAATTGGTTGTAAACACAACATTGTGGTCCACAGCCCTAATCGTGTCCTATAGTGCCCTTTATGAAAGCGTCGCTTTGCTGCATTTCTCACAGAAAAAGCAGCTCATGGGGAAAATCTCCAGCTGTGAAGTGCATCTGTGAGCAGAGACTGCGAGAGGGGAGAAGAAGAAGAAAAAAAAAAAAAAGTTCAAAGCGAATTTCTCTGCACATTATCCAGATATTTTCTGATGTGAAAACAGCTTCAGTCAACAATCTAAATCACTGGCAATCAGAAAGCTATCCAAATGGAAAACTGAAACTGAGAACTGAAAGCTGAAAATGAAAGTAAAACAGCCGTTAAACAAAACCTGCCAATCACTCGAAACTGCAGTTACTTTTCCTGACTGAATAACAGAATAAAACAGTTTTTACAGGGTGATGCACTGATCCATGGTGCCTTGAGAAAGGATTCATAATTCTTCACATTTTGTCACACGAGTCCAACACACAGGTACTGTGTACATGTGAAGTGGGAGGAAAAATAATCCACGATTTCCAACATTTTTATAAATAACACACTAAAAGGCACAGTGGGTATTTGTCCTGTTCACTCCAATACCATTGAGACTAATTTAACACAACTTAGTAGAGCTGCACATTATGAAAAACACAAATCATTTTCTTTCGACTTCACTGTTACGCTCTGCTCTGTGTTGGTTTATCGCCTAAAATCCCAATAAAACACGTGGCTGACAAAACACGAATATGTTGGAAAAAATTACTGTTGCATGGCTTTGTAACGTGGTTGAACTTGTACCAACTAAAACAGCGACAAAACAACCCATAGCGGGTATGGAAGCGTCTTTTTATTTTAGCATTTATTTACACCAGGGTTGGCCAAAGTGCCATTTTTATAACAAGTGAAGGTTGATTCTGCTATGAAGTGGCACCATGTGCCTTGAAAATACGGAACACTGCCCCTTCAGCCCCAAGTTTCAAATCTCCGCCTGGATATTTTTGCTTATTTTAATTGCATGAAGTTCTTTAAATGTCCTGTGTGTGAATATATATTTGCCCATTTCTCCATAACAACTGAAACTTTGGATATTTATCAAGTTATTTTTGCAATTCACCATCTATTAAGAGACCGCCTCTCAGATTAATTTCACTCCCCTTTCAGAAACCGTTGGAATCGTTCAGATAGCGCAAAGTGTGGCAGAATTACGGTACTGATTGTCATTCGGTCTCGAAAGGTTAAGAATTAATCACAAATTCGCTCCATTCTTGAATTGTACACTGAGGGGCCAAAACAAATAATCCAGAGGCCTGCAAACGGCCCCTGGGTCACACTTTGGACATCCCTGTTTTGAGAAAACAAGCCTAAAAAACGTTTTAATGTGTTCACCAATGACTTTGTTTAACTAAAATGTTGCGTGTATAGATTGTGGCAGAGAAGATAAAAGTAGAAATCACTTATTTACTAAAGTAACTTAAATATTTGCTGACCAGGCTTCATGATTTGGTGTTTATTTATTTGGGGGGCTCATTTCGCGTGTTTTCCTGACCTGTCACAGGGGCCTCGATGTCCAGCAGGTTCTTCTCCGAGCGCAGGATGGCAGCGCCCTCTCCTATCAGCCTGAGGGCCACCGACTCCTCCACGCGCCCCTCCTTGGTTAGGTGAGCTTTCAGCACATCCACTTTGGGCTTCCCGTCGCTGTCAAACACCTCTTTAGCCGTCAGCCGGTGACTGGGGGGGAAGGGGACAGCTGCAGAGGAGAAAAAGGAGAAGGAGGAGGAGGAGGAGAGGGAAGGGTCAGAAAAACAAAACAAAGAATAATAATTACACCCGATAATCTCTCATAACGTATTTACAGAGTCATTAATTTCAGCGAACAAAAGACTCATGAGGATAAACCGGAGTCGATGAAGAGCGACATTTAAGCCGTTTGATTAGCAGGTACGCTCCATGTTCCCCGCGGTTCGACTCCCTGCAGGAGGTCACCGCTGCGCTTTCAGCTCACCCTCGGAGACGACTTAGCACACCGCCGCTGTGATCCGTGACTCATTTCATTTTCAATATTTATGACAGAGCCGCAGATTTGCTGGTTTGCTCTGCAATATTCGCAGCTAATGAGATGGCACTTCTGACAGTGAATCAGAGAGCCGAGACATCTGTTGTTGTACTTACATAAAAAGCCGCTCGCCTGAGGGCGAAGCCTAAACAACACGCCTGGCTTTCATGTGTGCGCCATGCGAACACGCCGCGTTTTCAGCGTTTGTAATGGACAGATGCAGACCTGCTGCTGGGTCCAAGAAGTTCAATTTAATTCAACTCCTGAGAGCACTGATGGCATCGTAAAAAATTAAGACTAATCAAATCCTCGGCAGTCCATTACTGTCAGTAATAAGAGCTTTTAAAGGACAGTGCTGCAGATCGACTGCACAACGTTTAAAGCAACAGATGCACAGAAACAGCCGAGGCAGAATGCACTTTAGTAACACCAGCAGATAAGAAACACAATCCCTTTTTCTGTTGTTTTAAAGTCATTAAATTTATATTTTTAATTAAATAAACTTCTTTACTGATCAATAAATGCTCAAGTATTCATTCCTCTTTAGTTTTTCACATTTAAAACAACCGAAAACTGAAATGCACTTTGTTGGGATTTTATGTTTTAGAAGTGGAGCATAACTGAAAAGTAAAAAAAAAATTATTTATAATATTATCTTTCTTATTCACAAACCTATAAAGAGTGCTGTATAAATTAATAAAGGCACCTTTTACTGCAGTTACAGCCACGAATATTTTGGAAAAGCCTTGGTCTTAGTTTGTGTGATACCTTGAGTGCCAACTTTAATTTTTGTATGTATTTGATTATTGGTATTTTTTTGTAGAGCAACACATAAACAAAAAATTGTCATTAAAAAGTTATTAATAAATAGTTAATAAATACTCCAAGCATTTAATTTTTGACAAGATATGATAAACACAAGTTTAAACAGTTTGTTTTTAATGGAATAATTACCTTCACTATCAATAAATGTAGCAGTAATATTTTTAATACCTCTTTTTCTTGTTTGTCTTGTCATATGTTTTTACAAAAAAAAGTTTTATTTTTTTTGCACAATTTAGAGTTTTTCTTCATTTTAAAACCTAAAAATGTAAATGAAATGGTCAATTTGATTAAATAACACAATTCCTCTAGCAGACATTTATCAAAACCTGGATGTTTTCGCCACATTTGGCGCTCTCGGTGAGTTTTATTTAGCTGGACTGACAGGAAAACGGGTCTTTGGGTTGTAAAGATCCGGCTTAGGTGCACAGCGAAGTCCTGCTTAGGCCGTCAGAGAACAGGTGGGCTGATACCGAGATTAAATTACACACAGAGGGACTCTACTAATTAGGTGACTTCTGAAAGCAGTTTGGGTTTTATTAAATGGGGTGAATATAAATGCATTCAATCCTTTTCAGATTTTTCTTGCAAACACATTGAAAACAGCATGCATGATTTTGCCACTTTGTGCCATCCTGTCACATAAAACTCCAATAAAATATGTCAAAGTGTGATAAATGTCCCTCGTGTCACTCGGGTCCAGCTTGTAACTCAAGGATGCCTGAGAAGTGAGTAACAAATACTGTGTAGTTAACAACTATCACTCCCAAAGGTGAGATCGGCTGTAATCACACCAGCGCTTCATCTGCGTCACAGTGCGCTTGCTGACAGAAAATATTTGCAATCTAAGCTGCGGTAATTTGAACTTCCACACGGAAGCATGTTGAATTACATATTTAATGAAGTTGCACGCTTGCATCCTGGATCCCATGCTAAGCTCTCTAACGGCCTGAATGTTTAAGGAGGAGGACAAACAGAACCGTTTCTCTTCCATTTAAAGTCACATTACACTGAATGTTCTGAAAGGGAATGAAAAAATGTCTCACAACAATAAATGACTAATGGCTTTTTCTCAAATCAAGATCTATCCCCACGTTGGATAGAATTACTCAAGGCCATGATCTGCACAACTCGGCTCGGCTCGGGGCCTCTGGACTCCATAGAGGAGCACAATCTCTACAAGCTCAGGCCCCTGAGATGCTGAAGAGACACAGGCTGAATGCTCTCTAAACTTAAACACACTTGTTGGGCTTTTTCTCTGCAAAGTGCAAATGACAGCTGATCAAAAATCTTTAGAAAATCAGTCTGAGCACTGACGTCTGAGTGATTGTTATTCAGAGAAAACTTAAGAGTCCAAACACACTGAACTGAATGTTTTACTGACACTTTCCATTTTAAAGCACTCAACTATTCCTCATCAGCTTATTTTCTTTCAAGTTATAGGCATTTCTAATAAATTAACGGGTAAAAATAACGATAGTATTTTTACCCGTATAGTAAAAATCTCTGAAGATTTTATATTCCGCCCTGTTTCCTTTAATTACGATTTTGATCAGCATATGAGACGGCTGACTTATGAAATATGAGAAGTTATGACCCCCGATGAACCCAAAATAACCCTGAGTGTCTGCCTGCTGGAAGATAATATTTATTAGAGTGGCATAAGGAGATTTCCGGACAGCTGAATATGAATAAACTACTGAAAACTTATTAGTTGTTGACTTGCAGGTTTACAACGCTCTCCTGACGGGTTGGAACCGACACTTTACCGGTACGAAACGATGTGCAACAGGTAACGCAACCTGCACTCCAAAATATACATTTAATATCATAGTTTCATTTCCAGATCCTAACGAAAGAGCTGAAGTACCCATGCCATGCCACTAGATGGCAGTGAGGTAGACATAATACTTTAAAATGCTAAAAGAGAAACATTCAGAGCGCGTATGCCTGGTGACGATTGCTAGACTTCTTGGCATAAGAGTGAAACGAAACAAAACGCACACAAGACGTTAAAAACAGCATTGTTGTTGTTACCAACAGCAGAGCATCAACCAGAACCATCAGCTTTCTTTTCCTTCTCCTCCTTCAATTGAATTAAATTCAAGGAGGAATTAAATTGAACATTCAAACATGCATTGATTAAAAAACTGATTAAAATTTTTGGATCTGCCGATCACCAATCAGGAGCAATCATTAAAAAAAAAAAAAAAAATCACATAACTGGCTAATTCTGATCTAATTAGTTGGTGCATTTCAGGTCAGGTTCTGTTTTATTATTTCCTTAAAAACAATACAGAAAGTATCGTTTAGGAATATTGTGATAAAAATCTACCCAAACATTCACTGAAGAATTAGAAATTTAGTTTCTCTACTTTCTTAGATTTGAAAATGCCTTTCATTTACTTAATATTTAGAAAATATTAATGTAAAAAATAAAATCTCAGATTTAGTCACCACTACTAAAACTCGCAGATTTAGAAAGTACTTTTTTTTTTAAATCCTCAGATTGAAGAATTTGAAAATTTAGAAGGTACTTCTAAAAATCTCGGACATAGAAAGTATTTTCCTGAAATCTGAGATTTAGGAAGTATCGTTTGCAAATGTCAGAGTCAGAAAGCGATTTTGAACAGTATTTTATTATCTCAAATTTTGGAAAATGTTTTTAAAAGTTCGACTCAGCAGAAACTCAGTTCCCACATGTATAAGAGGTGAAACATTAAATATTATTATCACCAAGTTTTGGAGTGAACGATGATGGGGCTGTTTGTGTGGGTAGCTAAAATAAAAAGTGCAGTGAGAACAAAGACTGTAGTGTCTCCTTTACACCAGTAGGGGGATGTTTGTGTAGAAGGATCATCGCCGTCCTGCACTAGATCGTTTGATGTTAGTTTTTTAAAACGATGCGCCCTGAAAGACCTTACAGAACTGACTGTTAAGTGATCCATGTTACATGACTGGAGAAAAGTCACTATATTCAACTACCTGCTGCGCATTTGCTGCAGTGTAAGGGTGAATATCAAGTGTTCAGCATTGCATTGACAAGCACTTCACTGATGCTAACCAGACATGATAAACATAAGCATCACACAGACGTTTTCAGCCTCCCACCCAACTGATGTTTCATCCATATGGGAATTTACTTGCCTTTTTTACTGAAAAGTCAAGTAAAAACCACAAACACACCAAACACCATTGTGCAACTTTATTTTTAACAAGTTCTGACTGGTGTTTTTATGCTTTCAGGTTTATTTTCAGTTCATTAGATTTGATATCAAGCCCACCGTTGTTGGTGGTTTTGACGCATAAAGGGGTCCTGGCTCCAACTTTGGGACCTCCAGCTCCGGATGGTGTTCAGCTGCAGTGTGGTTTGAAGGAGCAGAGCATGCTGACGTTCTGCACACTCTGATGTCTGTATAAAAGCCCCTTTAATGGCCATAATTATTCTCTCCTTAAACATCAAAGCTCTGAGTAAACCGTCATGTATGTGGCTCCCACAGCCTGATCAACAGAAGCCACATTGTCCATATGACTAATGTGGGGTTATTTAAACCAGCATTAAGGCACTTTCTTACAAGATTCTGAAAACAGGAAAAAAAAACAAAAAAGAAAATTAAACACGAGTTATATTGTAAGTTTAGGTTAAAAACATCATGGTGATTCAAGAATGAATATAACAGACTTTCGAAGTAGTTTAGAAATTATTTTTGCTGAAGATGACCAATGTCGGTTTTTTGGGCTACACAAAAAAGCCATTGTACAGCGCATATAGCGGCAAAACCAGCTGAACAAACTTATCGGAGGTCAGATTGAGTTGCTAGGTGATTGGTGGAATTCTGCTGGGGTTGCTAGGGAACGGGGCGGGCTTGGCTGGGGTTGCTAGGGAACGGGGAGGGCTTGGCTGGGGTTGCTACGTGACGGACAGTGGCTACTGATTGGTAACGTTATATTCCAAAGGTTTTTGAAACGCCTTATATTCCAGAAATCAAAAGCATTAACTTATTGCCAGAAAACAGCGAGGTGGTGTTTTTTTTTTAAGTGCTTAGGCAATTTTTTAAAAAAATAAGCAGTAGAAACTTAAATGGAAGCACAAAAATATACAAAATGTGAGTTTTGGATACTACGTCCACTTCAGAGTATTCTGTGTTAAAATGTCAGTGTTAAAGGTAATTTTGATGTCTTAAAATGAGTTTCAAGCAAATAAATGTGAGCTAAAAATAAACAAATAAATAAACTACCGCCGGATTAAGTGTGGAAATGGGATAAGAACCTGGATTTCCCAGTCAAAGAACTGTTCAGATGATTATATCTATTTTTAATAGAGCTGTACAATATCATAAGTACAAAGCAAAAAATAAACGGGAGCAATATATGAAACACTTTAATACTTGAAGTGTTATAAATTGACGTTACATATCTGTAGTAAATGCTTTTAATATCCAAATTTTAATCTAAACCTCGCGGCTGACCACAGCGGTGGAGATCTTGTGTAATGGCAGTGGTAAAAGTGAGATAACCGCAGCTGACATTGAAATTGCAATTTACACTAATAGTATCACAATTACATTTTTCTGTTGAGAAGCCAGTCAGGCCTATAACACATTTCTCCTGGCAAACATCACACTTTAATTGATCAATTTTGTCATCAGAGAAAAGTGCATCCAGGTACTGTCCTTTCTTCTTTGAGACAAGTTGCGTCACACCGTCTCTCTTAGACGACTGTGTACTGGAGACACATCTGGCCAACTGTAATATTACCATGATATATTAAAAGGTGCCAATTGTGGATGTTCACCCAGCCGTGGAACTCCCCTTGTGCCTGGTCTCCGTCTCACTCAGAGTAGCAAAGGAGGCAAAAAACACAAATTATGTCTGCAATTGTGTGTGTCAATTACTGAACCCAAAATACTGAAGAGCACAATCACAGTTATGTAACAGAATAATGCCAGATAAGCATAAATTTCCCTTTCTTTGGGTGGATAGGATGATCCAACAGGACACTCGACTTTACAATGACTTTCACAGTAAAAGGCTGTACTTTTCTCTCTGTGTGCTTGTTAATATTTAGAAAGCAGACAATTCATTCAAGGTTTTCCACAATCCAGGTAGAGGACATAGGAAATCCATGGAAGACGTCACGAGACCAAAATTTGACTGGACATCGCCTCTTTGTGAACTAAAACTCATCTGTGTTATGAAGCATTTGTTGCTTGAAAAGTAGCAATGGTTAAAATAAACTCTAAATGTACAAATGTTTGCGCCATCAACACCTGTGGTTCATCAACTCAATTACTGAATCATATGGAGCTAGAAAACCGATTGTAGCTCCCGCCTCGTCTTCGAAGCTGAACGAATTACTGAGCCGAAAGTTTAGTCTGGTATCTAAAAATCACATTGCAAGACTGTGCAGAACTAAAATCTGTTATTCTAAAGAAAATAAGTCCAATTTTACCACTGCTACTATATTTGTATTATGTTTCCATCTGGGTAACCATGTAGAGATTCAATTACATCCATGATTTTTTAGTTTTCATAAAGAAATATCATCGGTAAGTAAAAGAAACATGCTGAGTACAAGCAAACGAGGTGACTGGAGATGATTACTGTTTCCAACAAGCGGACAGCTTTCAGTCACATTTGTTGTGTTTGACGTTACATCCTTCCTAAATTATATATTCCAGAATAATAGTATCTGACAACAGCAATAAGCCAGATAGATGCTGTTTGTGCGAACGGATCGCTCCGTTGTTCCCTGCAGTCATGACAATGGAGACTGTGAATTTTTCTCCTGAGGAATTTCTACCAGGCCTCTTATTAACGAGGGTAACACCCCTCTGCCAAAAACATTACATAGTACATTGTAATGGTGGGTCGTGTGCGAAAGAAAACTCTCAGGACAAAAAAATGAAAGAGTGAGCAAAGGGGAAAAGATCGAGATCAGGTCGGAGGCTGAAAAATCAAAGTCATTCATGCCTCGAAAGAAAAAACTTGCAGAAATCTGTCCCTCCTGTCTGCCTGAAACTTGAGTGAGTCAGAAATTGCCTCCATTACCTTCATTAATTTCATCATTGCCCTGTTCCCTTCAGTTACATAATGAGGAAATTGCACCAAAAGCTAAAATTTAACATGAGAGCGAAATGACAAAAGTGTAAACCGAGGGTCTGGGCAACTGAAAGGTACAGAAAAAAAAAAAAAAAAAAGAAGAAATCTGGGGTCTAATTTAACTTTCTGTGGTAATTTGTCTCAGATTAGCATTGTAATTTCCGAGTTCCAAATTAAAACCATCCATCAGTCATTAGGTTTAAGACCAGTAAAACCTCTGGATGTCTGGCGGGTGTGCTAAATAAGCTTTAAAGTTTATTTAACGGCATCGCGCCATCCCGCATTCGCTTGCTTAATGGCAAATTTGAATGATTTGATGAGTCTGAGGTCATTACTCTCAAACCTCGGATCAGCAGCCGACTTTTTGTTCACGCGGCGAGTGGGAGAAAAATACAAAAGAGCAGACTCTGAGGTGTGAATTTCTTTTTATTTTAAGTCTGCGCCTCGGTGAGCCGCCGAGCTGAAACTGTCGAGAAAAGGAGGGAGAACGGGCAGCTCGAAATGTTGAAATTGGTTGCAGTTCAGAGCTAATGCACCTTTCTCTGAGGAATGAGGCAGCAGGAGGCGGGCCGTTATGTGGTGCTGGACAGATCGGTTTAATTGGAGAAAGTGAGATACTGTTGCGGCGCTCTCAGGGCACCTGGTTTCGTTTACCCAAGAACATGAAGTGTAACTGGGAGACTGGGCCGCGCTGACGGTTCAGGTGTCTGCAGTTCCTGCACATCATCGTCCGTCTTTGGCTTCTGGCTGTATAGCAGCTGGGTGAGCTTTAAATATATAAAGAACCAACCATCCGGCATTTGAAGGTATGGAAGGAAACGCTTTTGGTAAATAAAAGTAATCAGTAAAATTCACATAATTTAGTCTACATGGCAGAGAGACACTAAACCCCCAAGACCCTGCAAGGACAAGCAGGTACAAACAAATGGATGGATCATCTGGAGACGTTTCTCATTAGATCTGAATATCATCAATATTACCATTTTCTCTTGAATGTGCATAAAAGTCCTGATGAGAAACTGCATCAACTCAATGTGAGATCACGATTCTAGATCACGAAAGATTTGAAGGTGTCATTTTTGTTTAAATGAAATAGAATAGAGTAGAAATATTCTTAGATTAAGACATATTTACACAAAAAACAGAAGTTACAGCTGGGGGTGGACATTGATCATATTATCTATCATTTATTGTGATAAATTTCTCATGAGTTCCAATTAAATTATGCTTAAAACCCCCAAAACTGTCCGTATTGTCGGAATTGCTTTTTAAAAAATATTTTCTTTACCATTTGTCCTCCGAGTATGAATACAGTTAAAAATATGATTAAAAGCAGTCACTGTGTGGAGTTTACTGACATAAATCACTTCTTTATTGCTACTAAAGAAGCGAATTACAGATTGTAGTTTCTTAAAAAAAAACACTATTTGTTGTTGAGGCCTGATTGAGGTTCATTCACAGCCATTCAGATAACTAAAAATAACTAATAAAGCGATCATATTATCACAAAAGGACAACAAACTATTGTGATTTTTAAAAACATAATTCTAAGAAATGTGCAACTGAGTAGGATAACTTTAAAAAGTGTACAAAAAGCGCATATTTGTGAGCCAAAGACCATTTACAAGGAATAAAAACGCTGCAAACAACACTTTCGTGGCTGAGACCTCATTAAAAATTATGCAAATTATCAACCTGATATTTTCATTTCAGGTTATCATACAGTCAGAAAATTACACCCATCGTTGCAGCCGGTTCTGTCGCTACATAAACAACTGGAGCCACCCGGCCTCCTTGTGTAAACACCCTGCAGAAGCAGAGCTAATAGATACAAACGTCTTGAGCTGCCAAACTGACACGGGCCGCTAAAAAAAGCCAAACGTTTTAAAAATGTAACATCGTATTTAATTGGCTTGCTTAGATTTAGAAAGAAATAAAAAAAAAAAAAAAAACTTTTACGATGAGAGAATGACAACAGTCTTAAGAATGTTTAAAAAACAAACAAACATTATAGATCCACATGCGGCTCAGGAGCCGCAGGTCGCTGACCCCTGGACTAAAAATCAAACAGGTCACTTTACGCAAAGTATAGGACGACAGAGGTAATTTGGCTGCATCAGAAGGCATTAGCATGCAAAGGCAAACGTTTGTCATTTTACTCTGAGCAAAGGAAAAGCAGAGAGAAGATCTCTATAAGAACTGACTTGAAACGTACAAATCGAGTGACACGTAGCGCCGATGGTTTGCCTTCGTCGCCTCGACATGAAAAATTAAAATGTGAGCGCATAATAACATCGGATTACCCAACAACAGAAAAATCAAACCACATGGTTGTTCTGTTCAGACACCTTTTGGTGATGAGCCACCCTCTGCGCGCGCTGCGTGCACAGCGCCGTGTGTGCAGCGCTCTCCGCTGACAGCCAGAGTTTGTTAATTAAATTACATAACAGTAGTGAATTAGAGTGGGATAGGAGAACAGGATTAGCAGAATGCACGAGCTTCAGTGGGCGGCAGGGAAAGAAAGGACAGGCTGTGCCCCAAAAAGTACCACAACTTCAAATCTGATGCAGCAGCAGCGAAGCTGTGTTTTGTATTACAGCATTCAGATGGTGGGTAGCTGATTAACTCGTCATGCATTATGCAAAAGATCGAGATCGCATGGCTTTGTTCCCTGACGAGGATGAGCCGCAGCACCTGAACCTTTATATGCACATGGGAATAAATCATCTGCAAAGAGCTCCAAGTCACACATGGAGCAATGTTGAAACCAAATTAAAATCCTTTAATCTCAAAGTGTCATAAACAAAAGAATAGACATGATAAAATCTTGGCAGGTATATCAACCTTTGTGTATTAAGTCATATTGTGACAATAAATGCAACTACAGAGAATTCAGATGAAGCATAAAACAGCCTGAAAGTAAAGGAAGAGTCTAAATATCCAACTATTCTATATGTTGAAGTGGAAAACAAACTGCTGGATATACAAGCCACAAAAAAAAAAAAAAAAAGTACACATTTACACTTCAGGGTTAGCCGTTTGAAATATCTTTGTTTCATCTAAAAGAAAAACACGGTGATAAACACTCCACATTGTTGCGGTCAACAGACAAATGCAAAGTTTTCATTCATTCATTTGGCTCAGACACACAAAACCTAAATCCAAAATCGACACACATTTCTGAAAATGGCATTTTTCTAAAAATATGAAGTCGGAAAATTATCACAGCGTCGGCATTTATTTGTTTTATAAAACCATATTTTCACACAGACTTCATTTGTGCAAATCTGTCCATCATCTTTAAGCCCTTCAGTGTTTTTTTTTTTTTTACTATTAACTCAAATTACAACTGCAAAATTATTAAAAACCATCTCTTCTGGTTTTGATGAGAAAGAGATGTAAATATGTTACATACTAACTTCCCGCCCTCCTCCCTCATTCTTAGCATATTTCAAGCATATTTTTCATGCTTGAAATATCAAAATCTGTTTACCCAATCCTATGCAACTGAATACAACCATTTAAGGGGAAAAAAATCTGGAAATATGCAAGACTTTTAAAGATCTGAAAAAAAATTATCAAATACAGTTGAGATAAGCAATGAAATGCATCCAACTGTTGGAAACTCCTACAGAGTTTTTATTTTATTAATATACGTAACGTCATAAAAAGTCATAAAAGACTTTAATAAATGTGCAAAAGGTGTTAGTGACATCAAAGCAACATCGAACGGATCATCGTAATCCTTAAAGCCTAATTAGAGTGAATGCTTTACCATCGTGGTGCCAATTTCATCACCCATTTTGTGGAGTTGAGGGATTTTTTAAAATGTTTTATTGCTTCATCTTTGCATAATCAGTGACCTGGTATAATCTGGTTAAGGTTAAATTTAAATAATTTTAGAATCTAATAAAAGATCAGATAATTTATCTTAGATTAGGCTGATCTTTTCTGTTAAAGTACCATTCTTCATGTTTACATGAATCTTGTTTTTTAAGGTTGAAAACCTCACTGCACATCTTTGCATATTTCTGGGTCGCTGCCCTAATGCAGCCACAAAGTCTGCATGACTAAGTATCACCAGGACCCACATGAAGGTGTATTAAATTAACCTAAAGGGCGTTGAGGACACATCTGCCCAACCGGAGCAGACCACAGATTCAAAAGCTCACAGGCAAAAGAAAAAAAAAAAAAAAAAAAAAGGTAAAGTAGAAATTGGCATGAACTTCTTTAGCCTGCATTAGTCGGGACAGAAGCCAGTTCTGAACGAAGCGCTTAGAGCAGCATAAGCTCTGAGTCTGCTGATTTTATCCGCGTGTGGTTGTGGAAACGGACAGAGGAACGGGAAGGAGAGCGACGCCAACGACGTCTACCTTCCAAGACACAGAAAGGAAATCAAAAATTTAAAAGGCTGCTGGCACACAGCAGCGAAACCCTGAGTACCGAGCCGCATCGAGCCATGAAGACGTGAGGCTCGTCATTCCTGCACACGGTATCTCTGCATCAGAAATAATACATCCTGTAGTTTGACTGCTTGCCAAAACTTTGTATTTGGTGTAATTTCTTCTCTCCTTTTATTCCAAAGGTTCAAAACAAACAAGTGGAAGATTAAGTTAACTTTTTATGCTGCATGAAGGTACTGCAGTATCATCACCTCACTTAGTAAAGATGGATATAAAAAGCTTAAATTAGATGATAATTATGGAGACCTGGTTGCTGCAGCGCTCTCACACTGAGCTTTGGAGAGTTTATTACCTTCATCCTCCTCACTGTGTGTGGGGTTCATATAAACTCTGGTCCTCATCCAACCTTTTTTGTCTCAGTTATTTTAAACAAACGTTGCTGCTTTGACTGCAGGTTGGAACATCTTCAGCATTTTCCGATCGCAATTTTACCAATTTATGAGTGAACATTACATGAATGGCGTGCCGACTTTGAGGAGTAACCAAAAAGCTGAGAGTCATGGACAAGAGTGTCAAAGTTTATTCATTTAAATAAAAGATATTTGGACATTACAAAGTTGTCCAAATCCTAAAATCCTTTTCTCGGAGGCCCTAGAACTAGAAAGTCGTTAGTTGCGTCTGGCTTCCACATGGAAGCGACGTTTTAGTACAAAAATGTTTGGAAATTTCATCCTCAGATATTCATGTTAACTGTGAAAACACTGAAATTTCAGTCCAACGAGCCCGAACGCATCGTACACCGTTAGAGCATCTAGATGCATTGCTGCAGCTCTCTGTCACTTTTTTGTTCATTCTTTACTGCAGCTTGAACATAACGATTCAATAAGCTCAATATGCTAATTTGTTTCATTCTAAGAAAGGATTGAAAATCCAGAAGCAAAGTGTTTGCTCAACTTTATTGACTTAGTGTCATGATCGTGAGGTAATTAAATCCAACTGTGGGAAGATTCTTTGTCTTTAGTTTGATTTAGCTGAAAACTTAACGCATGTGGGGGTGTTTTTTCACAAACTTTCTCCTTGTTTTTTCTCCCACCATACATAATATGAATGTAAACATGTTGCTCCTATATAACACAGTAAACAGTACAAACTAACATGGACAAAGCAAAGCAAGAAATCAAAGATTATATGCCGCAGTTTTAATTTTGCAGGAGATTAATCGGATTGTTTCAGTGCCATTAACCAAACCGTGTCTTTATTCCTGGTTTGATTTTGCCAGATTTTTTAATTTTCCGTTCACACACTGAGCCTGACTCTGTCTAGAAGCACTCGACACATGAACCAGATCCCTTCAGATCACTGAACTCCAGTCAAAACTCCTTCAGGAGATCATTTCTCTGCCTCTGAAAGCTGTTGACCACCGCCATCATCTGCTGCAGAGATGTAAGCTTTTACATCATCATCAACAAACAGGAGAGATAAAAGTGAGTCAAGGGGTTGCCAAGGAAACAGCGCAGTGGAGTCTTAATCTTTCATCCATAAAAATACTGGTGAGTCCCTGGCAGCACGTTGCGTTCGGCGTGGATTTGTTTCTCGTGGCGCGTCCTCTGCTTACCTGGTGCTAAATGAGACACCCGGCGCAAAGACAGCTGTTCACTACATTAACATCTGTCTTTGCACAGCTTCCTGTCGATGGTAGTAATGTAGGTGTGCGGCTTATTAAAACAGACAGGCTGCGTGCTAAATACCTCAACAGCATAACTGACAACAATCCTGGTCACCAGGGTTATCTGAGGAAACGGCCCGGAGCCGCGTTTTTAAAAGCCGACCGTGATGACGCCACGAGTGATAAAGTTAAAAAAAGCCAGTCTCGATTCCGCCTCAACAGGTTTTAGCAGATAAATGTGGATAATAAATGCAGAAGCATAAGATGGAAACTCGCTGCAGCTCTGAGAGCATTCTGACTACCTCTCTGAGTAATTAGCGGGGTTAGGGCTGAAGCGTGGGAGGCTGACGTGGGAGAATGTAGGAATGGATGAATGTTTATGCATGTGAGGATGGATGGAGGGGAGTAGGCGGCGGAGTAGGCTGCGGTGGGGGTTGGTGAGGTATTTTCTGAGGGATGTCCGTGCAGTGAGTTTCCGTTTGGTGTGTGTGTGTGCTACAGATCAATGGCTCCGTGAGCGGCCGCTGGGGACCCGAATCACACCAGGCAAATGACTGCAGTAATTTGGAACGGGTCCAGGTGAGGGGCATGAGTCAGGCGATCGATCAGCGACATAAAAATGCATCGAAATGGACGTGAACAAAAAGAGAGGAGAAGAAGAAGAAAAAAAAGAGCAGCCATCTGCCAATGTAACACCCCACCCTGACTCACAGTCCAGTGATGGGATGTCCCTGCAGATTTACAGTTCTTACAGTCTACCGCAAATTATAGGTCATGCTCCGATGGCAGCCATCGCAGTGTCTGAAAAGCAACGTTTAACAGAAAAAGCTATCACATCTCCTCTTAGCAGAAAGGGCAGCACTAAATGGCGATGCATTATGGTTCTTCTGAGTGTCATGTTTCTGTACTGGAGTACAGTTACATAAATCCTTGCAATATAGTTATGTTTTTAACTTAGCATAAGTCACGACCAAATATCGAAGCTAATGCACAGGAAAGCAGTAAACATTGTTGCATTTTTCTGTTTACAAAGAATCTTTGGGGTTTTAGTAACTTGCAGGACGTTGAGCTAATGTATGCAGCTGACGCAATCTGAGTAATTGTTTTGCTTTCCAGACTAATTATTTGACCCACACAGGAAATAGATAAAACGGACGTGACTGGAAGAGGTTTGAACAATTAGTCAACAACATCAGAATGACTCGACCGCAGGAAACACATCTGACGCCACATTTTGTTGCATCGCAAAAGAGTGCAACTGAATTAATTATGAAAAGTAATATATTTTCATAATGCTAGTAAAAAAAAAAACTATTTAAATTTATTCATTACACACAGAGAGGGATGTGCTGTTTAGCTCAGATGAAAACCACAAATTAAATTTCTCAGACAATTTGAATATTTTATAAAACAACATAAAGAAAATGTATTTTTAATCAGTTAAGTTACTTTTTGTCTTGTAAATGGCAAGACGATGGCTGATATGAGTCCTTAAAACAACAGAGACTCCTTAAAAACAGTCTGATTTCTGGGAAAACATAAAAACTGTAATTAATGCAGTCAGTTGTTTTTGTCTTTATGCCAAATAAAACCAATCATCATTCAGTTTTTTTTAAAGAATCACTACAGAATTATCCAGTTTTGACTTCTTTTTTTAATTGCCATTATTGTTTTTGGGTTTTGACTTGAGAAAAAACATATTTTTGAAACTCAATTAAAATGATTTAACCACATGTGGGAGTTAGAAGGATCTGTGGAGCCATAGAGTGAAATTCACAGGTGTGGAAATTCATAATTAATTTTATTTGTTGTTTCTGTTTTGTTGACTTATTTTGGATATTTAAAATGTTTTCCAGTTCCAGTGTTAAATGTTTAATGAAATTTGAAGTTTATTGATCTTTCAGAAATTACTCTCATTAGCACTATTATCATTTATCGCAACAACTTCTGGGGCAATTTATCGTCCAGCAAAATGTGTTGCCTATCCGTCCCTTACCTGGTGTATAAATTATGCATGGTACAATGTCAGATGCACAACAAGGCAATGCTGGAGTGTTGTTTCTTTTTTCCTACACCACTGAAACTCCAGGTAGGCATACAGAGCGTGATGGGTTTGAAGATGCGACAGACTGATTTTTGTGCAGCTAAGCTAAACTGACAGAAGATCAGAACAGAGGAGAAAAACGCCCTAAAACTCCTCGTGGATTTCAACGGATGCTGAGACGTTACCACTCTGGCATTTTTTGCAAAAGCCGCTCTGACAGGTCTTGAAGAAGATATTCCCCACTCGATCCTGCACCCCTCCAGTCCCTCCTCCTCCTCCTTCTCCTCCTTCACAATACCGTGTCACAGGATTAGCTTTCATTAGAGAAGGCGCTGTAATCAGCTTTGGAGCATGGCGGAGACGGAACAATGGACGAGGCTGAAAGGATCAGGAAGACGGAGCCCTATAGCGCCGTGTTCAGCTGTATGCAGGCTGTTGGTAACCTGTGGCACACAGTGCAGAGATAATGTCACTGCAGCTTATCTGCATGGCCCCCAGTGTTGTGTACCTTGCCTTAAAGATCACTTTAATGACAAGGAAAGCAAATAAGAGAGCCGCCGCAAAATGTTAATTACTTCATTTGTCTTTCAGGGTCCTGACACTACTAGGTAATCTTATCCGAAGGACGAGTTCCTGGTGAAACATTTAACATCAACAGCAAAAGGCATCTGTGGCAACAGTTTTCATATTTTTCTTCCTTTCGCCAACATAAAAAGCTAGTTTTTATTTGAAACATATATATATCTCTGTGATGTGCAACTTTTGTTTGCCGCCTCAACAAAACTACAGCTTTTTACCATTTTTGCAGCATTATCAATCTAAAGATTGATAATATGGCAGCAACATGAGGACAGACCATAATTACATCTGTTGGTTGTCAAGAACAAATGCTTATTATAATGACTCCATAGTCATTAACTTTCTAAATGTTCAAGATACTTAGTGTATAGTTAAATTAGTATTATGTGTTCAATAAGTAATACTAGTGAACACAGTGTTGGGGTAACAGATTATCAGAGGTGCTGGAACAGGGGGGTCCAAGGGGTCGTTGCCCCCCCCCCACTTTACGGCCCTGCCTGCCCGCTGTTCCCGCCAGACATTTACACAGGCTACACACAACTCTGACAATTCGTGACTAACATTTCTCTGTGTTTATATACAGACAGAAGCACAGAGAAAACCTACAGCATTGAGATCTGGACCAAATCTAAGGCTCCAGATCATAGCAGTCACCCAAAGGTTTACACACATGCAGCAGCTTCGGATCAGGTTGGGATCATGAACCGGTCTGACATCTGAGAAAAGGCTTCGACTCTGATCTGGTCCAGTAACACGGATATGTATCCTAACCTACAGTCATGTCACATTTAATAGTCATGTATGTCATTGTTGTGAGCCAGGCCTCGTAATTCTGCACTAGAAAAAGCAAGACTGTGTAAATTCAGACCTAAACAATGGCTGATAATTACCATTATGAATTTTTAACATAATTCTGAGCCACTAAAGTTCATCACATTAGGAGTCAGACCACATCCAAACAGACGTCTCTACAGAAATTGCCGTCAGTGCTCCACAAAAAAGTTACAAGCTATTAATTGTTCTTTCCTTTTATACTTTCCTTTCCTCTTTCGTGTTCTGGTCTTCTGACAACATGGCCACACATTGCCAAGAAACTTTAAAATCCATCCATTACCACTCCTGTAAACAATGCGTTGCTGCGTGACGTCAAAGTTCTTCTTCTACACATACGGATCGCTTTGGGGATGTAAATTGTTCACACAGATGTCTGATTGTGGTCAGTAAGAACGGCCACAAAAAAAGATTTAAACTGAGCATCAAGACCTGCTGTGTGAACGTAGCCAAAGTGTACGCCCACAAACTGGTTCCAAGAGTGAAAATCCATACGATCTTCAAAATACAACATCTTAAAGAATCGCTTTTAGATTAAACTCCATTACTTCCCCAGTTGGTAAAACATAAAATCACACAATTTGCTTGGATTCAACTTGGGTCCAAAACCCAGCCTTGTACCGTACAGAACCACCTTTGTGCGGAGCTTCAACCTCTCTCAATCATGCTGTCAACTGCCGCTTGTGTTAGGAAGGACTGACGACACAAGTCTATCGAGACCATATGTCCCCACTAGCCCTGGAGAGCCCTGCAAGCGCACCGGCAGCTCGTACACAAAGCCTTCTTCTTGTTGGTGGCTTGTTCTGTGCGTGAGCGCTGACATGTTGTCGGGTGGCTGGACATGACACAGATCCGCGGCATGCAGTTCAGCTGGGGTAAGGGCTGCAGTGACACAGTCAGAAATCTTGACTTCAAAAGCATGTGAAACTAAATACCATAATGATAACATGTCAGGCAAGCCAAAATATAATTCTGTATTCCAGCAGAATTAAAGCAGGCAGCTTGACAGGAACATCTGCACGAGAGCTTTGAAATGTTTGTCGAGTGTTAGCTCACTAAAAAAATATTACATTTTGCACCTGGTTTTGTTTTTTTGAAGCTGCAGCTAAATATATTTCCATCTGCCTCACTGCTTGCAGTAGTTAACCAGCTAGAGTCACGCTGAAGCAGACTTTCCAGCCCCCCTTTTAAATATTTAAAACCTCATATCTCATAAAGCATGTAGGCCTCAGGGGAGAGCAGGCAAAATAAAATTCAGCTTGTTGAAAACATTTGTTCCAGGTGTCTTGGATAAAATAGGAAAATATTATATTATGTTTCACAAAATGTAGTGTTAGATTTAGATCCATCTGTCGAGCGAGTGGCAGGGTAAACCCTGGATGGAGGGGGATGCCAGACCATCGCAAGGCAAACAACAAAATGTACACACACACACACACACCGACACTTATGGGTAATTTAGACCCAACAGTCACACTTTGACTGTGAGAGGAAGTTGGAGTACCCCGAAAATCGCTCCATTTAGGACTTAAAGGTTTGAAATGATACTTAGAAGAATGTCCAGGTTTAGTTTATTGACACAGTTTGCAATAGTTGTAGAAGTTTTCAATAATTTGTTGCCTTTTCAATAACAAATTGGATTACTTTATCTGTGTAAAGTATAGCATACTTACTTTTTTGTTGAAAAGGCAACAGAAGACTGTTTTGGCCCTCCAGTTATTTGGACCTGATGATTTTGGGCCCTGTGACAAAAAGTTTGGTCACCCGCAGCTTAGATTGATAAGAAGCAATGGAAATACTTAAAAACTAATGTTCACACATGATCTCCATCCAATCTGAGACTTTTTAAAAGAAAATAGGTAAAATCTCAATTTCTAGCTGCGCAATGATAGTAGAAGCGTAACTCAAAACACCTCTTTTTCCAACACCAGGCAATTCTTAAAGTATTTAAAATAATTGAGAATCATGTAGAATTTTTCTATTACTTTGTAATTACGCACACATTTGCATTGCTCTATTGGATAAAATCCTCGAAAAATACATTAAAGTTTGAGGTTTGAGCCTCAAACTTCTTAAAGTTCAAGGAAAAAAAAAAAAGTCTGCATTGTACCCATTTAAAGACATTGTGGGAATTGTTGCTTTGTTTAAAATTCCCAATAAGTGATGATCAAAGAAGCACAGATTAGAAATCCACTTTCACATCACAGAACATAAATAAGGAGGAAAAACGGCGTCACGTTCCAGAAACTCCGAGCGACTTCAATGTTTTCTGTAGTCATTCACAGCTTGCTTCTGAGATAATATGCCTGAACAGGCGTGATCGCACCTCCCAAGGAGGGCTACTTGGCAGCCGTGATGTTGGCATTTCTAGAATGCAATTACTAGACACATACAGAAGGGTTGAAGCCAGTCTATATTTGCACCAGCGCTCGGTAAAGAGAGCACGACAGACCTGAGGTTGACCCAAATAAAACAGGGTATGAACTGTGGATAACACTCCTCCTCGTTAATTAACCAACCCACGCCGACTCGTCCCGGCTCGGAAGATTTACCTGCTCCACTTAAAAATGGACAGAGAGCTGCTGACTATCACAACGATCTGTGGACTGGGGCAAACCCTCCTACTGTACAGGAATAGCCACATCACATGGACGAAGTGGCATTCCTGCATGCAGTAACAAACGAACAGGGCTGGGTCGGCTGCACATAAAAGAAGGCATGTTTTCTAAAGAATTAATGCATGGATTAGAACGCTGAGGCCGACTCTCAATCGCCATTTTTACAACTGGAGTTGCACAATATCCAAACTTCAACGTTGGGAGATTGAATCCAATAATGGTGAGCTATAACAATTTTGCTAGCAATGCACTGTAAACATAATGATTACCTTTATACCTACAGATGATATGACTCTTAAAGACCAAGGTGCTTTTGGACAATGACGATGGGACATTGTGGTGATGAAAAAGAAAGAAAAGTGAGAAAATGTGAGTTAACTGTAATTGAAATCATTGTATGCTGATGTTTCCTTAACAACTGTACGATAAAGACGATGCGAGTCGCCTCCCAACACTGCTGAGTCAGACTGTTGGTATAAAATAAGGTAAAATGATTATGGCATTTTAATTGACTGCAGTTTTCCCAACAAAAAATGTGTAAGAAGTCAAAACCCAGGCTGTTGCTTCAAGGTGTTTCTTGTTCTACGTCTGTGCAACATCTCCAAATATCAAATTGTTGAGTTTTTAACTGTCCAGTCACTCCTGGGACCAAACAAGCTGCCCATTTCTCCGTGCATCCCTTGTAGCAAGGACTCCGAGTTTGCATCTTTGGCCCAGTGACTGCAGCTTTGCAGAGGACAGGTGGCTAGGCAGTGGGATGGCTCAGTCAGCCGCCTCCTCCCACCTCTTGCCAGGACAACAAGGCCCCCAAAGAGCTCTCTTCCCCTTCCCCACACCCATCTCTAAAGCACAGCTCTGTTTCTGGGCCATGACTGCGGGGGTGTGGTTGCTTCTCGTGCCAGCAGGGGAACCCGGCTGCCAAGACAGAAAAGCAAAAAACAACACAAGCAAAAGGGTGGGCAACAAAGGAATTGCTTCTCAACAGACCATAGGAATTCTGAGTCAGCACGAACCTCAAACACATTTCTCGTCTCACCGCCCCGTTTCTCCAGATGAGCTTTGTAGAACAGGAACAGACGACAACATCCCCACCTGAAGTTGCCTTTATCGTGTAACCTTTCAGGACTAGAAGCCACTGCTAAGTAAATCATCCCTCTCTGCTGCAAGCCAGACCTCCATATTGCAGAGAAAGCACTCTCAAAATTCACAAGTGGGGTATTATGCTGAAGGCACCATCTGTCCAGGCTTTACTAGCAGCCGCGAGATTAAAGGCAGTTAAGGCATCACACTCCAAAGCCGTCTCCACAGTCGCAATCCGGACAGAGCACCAGAGCTTTCAAAAGACTCCGGGAAGCGTCTGTACTGTGCGGGTCGAGCAGCCGAGGGGCTTGCCCCGATCCCTAGCGGCAAAGGGTTCATGTGTTGAGGACAGGTCAGCGAGTAAGCTCAGTCCACTTGACAGCTTGAATGCCTGGGGGAAATCTTGACTCTCTTGAGCTGCACTTCACTGGCTGCGCATGCAAATCTTGGAGACCAGAGATGCGATTAGTCAGTATTTCCAAATTCTTTCGCTGCAGTCCTGCTGGGTGCATTACACAAAGGAGCTGCTGAATAATTGCACTGTTAGCGTATAGTAATGACAAAACACATCGCTGCATATGAAGGGTGTTTACGTTCTCTAGATCCCATGACACCCACACTATATTTACTTTTAACAAACGCAAACAGGCTTTTTAAAGAAGCAGAACTGCCCAGCTCTGTGCTGCATACGCCATCTGGTTGGGATGCCCTTTTTAACTGCTGGCTAAAAAGCAAAGAAAACTGAACAAATGTTTAATGCAGCTCACGACTGTTCTCACGTCACTACCTCTGTGGGGTGTTTCAGATTAAATATAGCTGTGAATTGAGTCCAGCATACCGAAATAAAGAGCTGATTTTAGTCTTCAAACGGCTCTCAAAGCCCCGGCCTGAAATGACTCGGGCCGTCTGCTGAGGCGGCCAGCTGATTTGTACCTCGATTTGGACGTCCTCAAGGCCCGTCACATTCCTCCAGAGAGAGGAGGGGGGTCCGATTACATTCTATACAGGGAGACGTGATCTTACAACACTGCCCGGCCAAGATGCGGCTCAAAGGGAAAGAAACGTTGAATGAATGACGCCGTGCGGCGCAGACGAAGGACTGCAGATGTGGTTGAAGGAAAACGGAGGAAGGAAAAAAAAAAAGGAAACATGTAAAGACAGAAGCAAGAGAAGCTGAAATACAGGCAGAGAAAACTTCTGAGTCAATGTGAGGGGGAAAAAAACTGGTCTGGTACAGTATGTCTCCACTTTAGGCTGACAGAGGTAAGTGTCGAGCCTCGGTAGAGAGCCTGTCAAAGACATTGCTCCCCTAAGTACTCTTCAGACTGCCTGACATGGATGCAAAAAAAAAAAAAAAAAAAAACTCCAGTAACTGAGCTGCAGTTTCTCTGAGAGTAGACCCCCATTTAGAGTTTGTATGATATAGAAAAGGACAACCTAGCTGGCAGGAGTGTGATGGGCAGCAAGATCATGCATGTAGGTGTAGAATAGGGAGCTGAATGTGTTATATAAAACCTGCCACAGACTGGATAGAGTCTGGAGTAGAAAAGTTATGTTTGAATTGAGCTAAAATCAGTCAAAACACATTTCTCTTTCACTAGAAGAATAAAACTGCCTTCTCTCTCAGTTTAAAGGATCTTAAAGGTGGAGGGTTAAGTCCATCAGTAAACTAACATGAAAAGATGAAGGAGGTATCACTTTGCAGACAGTCGATGACGCTATTTACCCGGCACAGAGGGTAAATAGAAGACTTCTGACTAAAATTCATCCAGTAGTTTTTACAAATACACCGAATATAAGTGAAGCTCTGAACCATCCACTTATCTATTGAACTTGTTCATATTTTTTTCAGGCAACCATATTCAGGAGCAATATTTTGTATTTTCCAGACACATACTGCCATTTCACATACTGCCAGGATTTCATGATTGTTTTTTGTGATTTGCAATCAAAATCACAGATTTTGTGGTGCTACTTTAGAGAAATTTGACACTTTTTCGTCATTAAAACCCCTTCCAAAAAGTACATATAAAAGAAAGAATATGAGGAAAAAAAACAAACTGCCAGACATTTTTAATTTAAAGTAATTTAAATAGCTTGTTTTTTGTTATTCGCCATTTTGATCAGGGATTTTAACTTAACATCAAGTAAGGCTGAGTCTGCAGTGTAGTAGAAGTAAGAAACACTGTGGGAGGTATACACTTAAACCAAATGTTTTAATCCATTTTTGTAAAAAATTTGCAATACACCCTCAGTTATGCAAAAGTGCAAAACAAAGTGGAGATATGTTGATTTTCCGTGAATTTCTGCGATTGCGGAATCACGATAAACTGGAGGGATTGAACTTTCTGCCTTCCAGTTGCTATGAAAGAGTTGTGAATATCAAAAACAACATATAATAAATTTGGCTTTGCATCATAGCCATGTACGATGCCTTAAAATTGGCCTGTCTCTTTAAGAACCTTGCACTTTTTCAAAACTTCATCACGTTATCACAACAATGCTTCTCCATGCCGTGCTTCATGTGTTGTTGATAAAGATATTTTAACATATGAAGCTCGTAATGACAGTGTCACAAACTTCTCGATTATTTATAACTTAATAAATAAATAAAAATAATTATTCACTATTTTGAGCTGCTCTATTGGACAAAATCTCAATAAAATACATTGAATATTTGGTCGACAAAGTGATGTTAGGAGTAGGACTTTCTTTTAATACACTGCATGTGTTGTGCACACAGAAGATGTCATGGGCACATCTGCTGTTCTGTTTGTGTAATAAACATTCAATCTCTGACGGTGCTGTCCCAGGATTTCTAGATGAAATAAGGGCATGGCCTTCCCTTTAAAGGAGCTGAACCCGTACTAAGAATAGTGCAGCTATTCATTTCTGAGGAACCGTTTTGGATTCGCAATATTTCATAGGCCTAATAGTTTTGATCGATCCTCGCAGTCACACTCCTCGGACATCTTGTCCTAAACTGACGGAGATTCTTCTAACTAAGTTTATCTTGAGGAATAAATAAAGGTGCAGAAGTTAATCAGATGGTAACATACGCAGAGCGCTGCACAACCAATGCGGACGCGACTCCACCACTGTGAAGAATTACTCTCAACTCATCCAGCGGTTTTAACAAATGGGGCTGGAAGACGTTACCCTCCCGACCCAGAAGGAGAGGGGCGCACAGGACGAGCGCGCCACACGCAACATCTGTCCGTTTCGGTGAAATGAAACCACGCAAAGACAAAAATTAATTACTTAATTTAAAAATCCTCATTAAACCGCACGCCCAGACCGCACCGGGTAAAGAAACTTGCAGTCAGACAACTGACTGATGCACCAGCGCAGATTTCTCTGCAGATGCGACCAGGAGGAATTTGTGAGACCTCAGCCAAAGTGAAGTGCTTGTAATTTAAGAGGAGTCGTTTAATTTAATTTATTATAACTCTTTGGGGCCGCCGTCAGTGATATTTGTCACTACGGAGAAACTTTTTGATGTGTTTATCTGCTTTATGTGTGATAGGATCCAGATTCACAGTTCAACTAGATGAATATTCATCTGTATAGATTAACATAGCTGCATTTTATAGGCTATTTAGCCACATAAAATGCTGCTAAATAGCCTATGTGAACATGAATCTAATTTAACGGATAAAAATAGAACATGACCGATTTTAAAAAAATGCTGTTTGTCAAAATAAGGGAGAACAAAAAAGTCTAGGTCGACCTCTGACCTAGACATAAAGCTACTTGACACACTATTAGCTGCAATTCAGCCAAACCTGTTCTTTGGTGCTGACTGGCTGTTCTCCAAGAGATGTCAAAATATAGAAAGACTGTAGATGCTAGCTTCTCAGGTAGAACATATTAAGGCATATTTAATATGAGAACTATTAAAACAGGCTGCTATAAATGTTTGTAGAGAGGGATTTAATATTTCCAGGCGACTTGGGTTGTAAATCACCACAAATACCAGGGTCTGCTGTATTTTTTTTTTTTTTTTTTTATAACCTAACCCTGCTTTAAAAGTCTCTACAACTTTTATGATGCCGTTTGTTCAGCAAACTTCTCTTACAAATCAGACCCTTCTCAGAACAGATGGATTCATACTGGACTTCTAGAAGCTATTAGTTGTACTTAGAGAGGCACAATATCGGATTTTTGGTTGATATGTGGATATACTAAAACTCATTTGGCCAATAACCGATACAGATACCAATATTTTTTGCCAATACCTACTGAATATTTTCAGTAATGCTGTAGAGAAAGAGTAGTCTTTCTGCTGGAATTATCTGCATTATCTTTGTCAGCTTAGCCTGCTACCAAATGCAAAAGCTAAAAAGGAGGCTAAAATGATGCAACACTTTCAACCAGCATTACGTTTAATGTTAAAGTTATTCATGCCATTTGCTCTCTCTAAGACAATAACATTCACACAGTGCAAATTTGACGTTGTGCGGTGCTGTAGGCATCATTGTCACTGGTTTGTCAAATAAAAACATCACCTTTCATATCAGTTATTTTGACAGAACGGCCAATGTCCAGTATTAAATGTTACAGCTAATATTGGCCGATACCAATACCATGCCGATAATATTGTGCTTATATAAACGTGTTAAAGTAGAGTGGGCTGAGTAGATGTGGAGATACGTCCCAGTACTATGTCCTTCAACTTTACCTTTATATAGGCCTTTAAAATGAAACATTTTGAAGTGTATGCCATTACGAAATGTGTTAAGAGTTTAAGAGGTCTGAATACTTCTGCAGGCTGCCGTACGTGAACCACAACCAGCAGAGGACCTTTCTGTTTACAATCAATAATGCAACTGGTCCATTTGCCAACGAAAAGATGCAGTAGGATGTACTCTCAGCGGCCCATCAGGAAATGGGGTGACATTAAAGTTCAGCCCATTGGTCACTGTAATGTAAGGCTGTACGTCGATGAATCAATCCGAGCCAAAGGACACAATCCCATCTCTGATCTGGCAAACAGAGGCACACTGTAGACTTTAGATTGATGATTATGGAGGCAAATATTTCAGAATGCAAACCAACTTTCTGCAGTTAAATACAAACAAGCAAGATCAAACAAGCTTGCCCCAATTATCCTCTCAAGAAAAAAGTAATTTAATGGTAGTCTACCCCAGACGCACACACAGAGCCCCAGTCACGACTCCTCCATGGGGCACTCCGAGCGAGTCGCACTCCCTCACCTCTCCATGTAGGAGTCCCATCATCGGCTCTCAGGCAAACATTAACGCCTGTTTGCACCTCTCCGCTTTAGTCACAGGCAGAAAAATATGACCTAAAATAGCCATAGATTGTCATTAATACATCCACATAGACAGCAAACATCCAGGACTGTCAGGTCTGATCACACAAACTCTAAACATCCTGTCAGGTCAATTATAGACCATCCAAAGACAGCTCTTTTCCTCTGGCGATAAACTACGATAACCAGTCGCCAAATTTACCACCACATACAATAAGAGGGTTCATTTTCAGCCAGGTGGGCTATAATTAACGCATGTGAATGTGTGCAAATAAACCTTGGGGCCTCAGCTCACCCCCAGCTGTATTTGTATAGCTGAAGTCTCTCTCGATGTCGGCCTCACGCTGGCTATTTTAGCCTATATTCTGACAACACCTGAAAGAAAACTCCCAGAAATATAATTTATCTCACCGGGGATAAACGGTAGACAAACACAGGAAAACCTCATGCCACATAATCTGCTTATTTACCCATCTGTTGAAAGGGCTTACTCCAATTAAGCTTGTTTATTTTAAGCAATAAATATAATCTGCAGTAATAAAAAGGCTCCATGAAGAGCCTGAGAATAGCATTTTGCCTTTCACAGCACAGTGTGACAATGAATTTAAATGCCGTGTGACTAAAGAGAATCCAACACACAGCAGAAAATGGTTAAAGGAGTCCCGAGTTTATCCTCAGGGTTCATTAAAAATGTGAAGTATACCTAAAAAAAAAAATGCAGATTGGTCTATTACTGAAAAGGAATCCCATACTTCTGACTACAACACCGTTTTGTGGTTTATATTAACAACTGTCATTAACAAAATTACAATAATGCTGTTCGTTGTGGAGAAAAGTCTAAATTTTAACGAGAGGTGAACTTATTGCAATTTTCTGGCCTGACCCACTGATTCCAATTACTTTAAATAATTGACACACAGGCTCATCACAATAAACAACAAATCAATTAATCAAATGAGAAATTAAAACAGAATCCATAATTCACACGGATTTGCATGATTTATCGTTTTCTATCAAAACTGGATGATAAAGGGTTTTTATGAAGAACAATTTTCTTTACAGAGATTTCATAATTCCTTTTATTTGTTGTTTCTGTATTTGTTTATTTATTCTGGATGTTTTAAATGTGTTCCAGCCCCAGTCTTAAAATGTTCCTTAGTATTTAAAGTTCATTGACATTTGGGAATGTGTTATTGCATTATTATGCCATTACCGTTATATTAATTGAAAATGGTCTGAAAATAACATCATTATCATTTATTGCAAAATCTTCCGGGACAATTTTTTGTCTAGTAAATTTTATTATCGCGACATGACGATTACAAAGCTTTTTTTGGCATTATGCTAATGTACTAAGGACACAATTTTACATTTGTGTCCTTTGCGGTGTTTCAATTAAATAAGAAATGCAATTGAAATCACAATTTGTGCAATTATCTTATGGTTGATGGAAATGCAGATAACCCAGGAGCTGAAATTTCACAACACACTTTCAATGTTCCAATCTTATTTCATCTAAAACTATTCGACGATACCTATGAAACAATACAAACTTGTTTCAGTATCAGGCGGCAGTGGCTGATTTTCAGACTTTTGCGGAGGTAAATAATATCGGCTCCCGAAATGGAGGAAATTGGGGTCAGCTGAACGATTGGTGCGGTCCTAATTTTAATATTTGTAATTCAATATTTGACCGAACAGGAATAAATTGTTGTGGTGGCCTTCTGCAGAGGGAGAAACTGTAGCAGAGGGGCTACTTTTCGGGAATTACTTACATCTCTGGGGAGATGTGGGATATTAAATCATATCTGGGAAGATGCCAGTCAGCTGCAGGCTGAGAAAGGAAACAGCTGATGATTCACATCATTTCAGGTCAGACCCAGTTCTGGAAAGTTGTCTCTGACCCGCTTCACTCACACCAAGTCTTCTCTGAAACAACCAAACGCCAAAACCAGTGAGCGGTGTTGCTTATTTGGGCAATTTTACCGATAATTTGCCAGTAATTTTCTTCTGAGAAGCTTTTCTGTCCAGTTGTTGAAATAAACCAACCCAAAATGAGTTGGGGTTTGGAAAAGAAGCAGCCAAAGCTTATAGTTAAATTTAAAAAATGTGTTTTAGAAAGCCTGGGAAACTATCCGTTAAATACCACATTAAAAGATTACACAATGCTGGTCAAAACAGCTTTTTTAAGAATTTAAATGTGTTAAAAAACAACATATGAGCTAAAAGGGAGTGGGAGGGAAGAAAAGAAACACTAAGAGGCTCAAACTGCTTAGAGTAATGCACATTATTGTGCAGAACGGCAAACCAATTCAGCTTTGCATTGCCTTTAAGCCATCTGTAGAGTAATTGCAGAAAACAACTGAAAGTACAAGACATTTGAGATGATTCACTTCCCCGATATCAGGTCAAACATAGTGAATCCATCACTGGATGATGTCCAACTGGATTTTAAATACTATAGCTCATCGGCTGCCAGAAACAACTTTGGGGAGGGTTTGCATGTCTGAATGCACGTTGCTGATGCTGCCATCTTGGCTGTTCATGCTCCTAAGCAATGTGCCAAAGCCAAACTCCCGCCAAAACAAACCGACAGTGGAAAGCAAAGCGATGCCCTGAAGACAACTGGGACTCCTCTGTGAGATCCAGTTAGAGGCACCGACTGGCTTTATCAAACAGGCACAGAAAAGGAAAACGGAAAGAAATAATGAGTGTACCACGTTGATTGAGATGAGAAAATCAGGCGTTGATGTGTGGGATTTGTTCCAGTGCTGTGATGCAGAAGATGATTTGCTCCAGTTTGTCCATTTCCGGTCAAGTTTTCGTTTAATCTCCAGAAGTTTGTAAACGTAAATCAAGATTGTATCATCCTGCGCATTCAGAGGCCGTGAGAGCAGACAGTTACCGACAGATACCATACATTATTCTGCTGCAAAGCCATCTCTTCCTGTGCAGTGGCTTTTCTCAGTCTACTAATCCACCATTTATAGGCAGCCCGCAAACAGCCTTACTCATTTTGCCCATATTTAAATACAAACACCCGCCCGGCACGATGCAGAAGTGTGTCTGTGTTTGCGTGAGGTACACAGCGGCGCGCAGGGGCCTGTCCCAATCCACAGAGTCAACTCTGAGGTCTAAAAAGGGGGAATGTCCCTTTTAAATGTGTGGCAGGATGTATGCGCCTGTGGAGTTAAATAAATGTCAGCCTACAGTTAATATCCAAACTAATGCAATGATGCTCCAATTTAATGTGGAAAGACACATGATGCATATGAGAAGTTAGTTTTTACATAGGTTTACATAAACTACACTTTAGAAAATGGCCAAAAACTTAGGGCTGCATTAACTAATGATTGATTATTGGATTTAAAAAATGAACAAATGCTACAGATTTTTCATTTAACCACTTATGACAATTTATACAACATTAAGAGATGCAAATAAAACAAATAATTTACTTAATTTTTTTAAGAAAAAAAAACTGTAAAATGCAATAACGTAACATTTATTTAGTGAAGGCTTCATGATTCATTGCAAAAGAAGCAAAAATGATGCCACTTGAATAAAACATATTGACAGACAAAGGTCTTCTTTATATCTTAAAAGCAAATTGTAGAATTTTTTGTACAGTTTCAGCATAATGACTTCTCTAAGTTGTTCTCGACACAAACTCCTTGTTTGAATCTGTATACTTCAGTTAACAATTAATATATTACTAAATTAGTTGATGATTTCCATAATCGATTCATCGCTATCAATCGGATGCCTTTGTCTCACAAATGGTCCTTAAAAGAAGCAACAAATTAAAAAAACAGTTTTCTAGTATCCGATTTCCACGGACGTCGGCTTTGTCATTCGCTTTGAAGTGACCCATGTGCACACATGCATGCCCGAATGTTTGTGTGAACACGATTGCACTAACGTAAACACAAACGGTAGCGCATTCGCAGCTCGCTCGCTCTCCCTCCATCTCTCCCTCGGAGCGGAAGGCCCTGCTCCACAAGCCGACCTAGCAACCTTTCCTGCTCCCGGTTCACGGTGTCATCCTCTCCTCCCCCCGCTCTCTCCCAAACTGGCTGCCCAACACGCAGTTAAATGCGCAGCAGACACTGTATCGATTAATTTGGGTGACCCACTCTAAAGAGCTATCTAATGACACACAACTGCCGCTTCTGCTCCAAATGGCTTTTGTTCCCAACAGTGTGCTCCCGTCTGCCATCTGAACTGGGGAGTAGTGAGGGTTTGTTTGTACACAGGATGATTTTCATGAAATATGAGAGCAGGGCATTATGACCTCCTCAGTCATAGTTGGCCACTGTGGGTACAAGCAATCATGAGTGTAATTTCTCTGTTTTGTCCAAAGCAAACAAAGAAAATAAGCTCCATGTGGTGCTCATAACGTTTCTTAATGAACAGACAATAGTAGAAAGCAACATTGAAAACATGCCTCCATCACCACATTGCATAAGCTATAAAAATACAGCTTTATTGTGTAATAGGGGAAGTAAATCAACAGTATGATCTCCGAGGCTTGAATATGCCGTTAACCGCACTTACTTAGATTAGCAATGATCAAAAAATACCAGCGTAGGTAAACAGTTTCACTCCCTCGTTTCCTTTCATCAACACCCAACATCCATTTGTTCACATGAATTAGCAAAAGCAGCAGCTAATGCATGGAGTCAGATTACAACCCCAGAGCAGAGCTGCCTTTATCCCTCTATATGGATCTTAATCTGTCCAAATCCACTGCTTTCTCTGTGCCCCAAATCCACAACAGAGTCTAATTCTCTTTAATCTAATGAGCAGTAAAGGTGCACTTACTGTGGATCAAAATACCACAGAGCGCCCTATCTTAGAAGAACATCATAACGGAGGTAGCAGCTCAGGTCTGAACTCCTGCACTGTCATGCAATCAAGAGTAAATGGGAGCAGCAGGCAATGCATGTTTGTTCTGTGAATGATGCAGTGTGTGTTTTTGTACTTACTACTGTCATTTCAACAACTTGAATGTAACAACTTTGTGCTGTCTACAACTTCTGTCATTTACAACTTTTATACTTGTATTTAACTTTTTAACTTTAAACACTTAAATATTGTTTACTTTTTTTTAATAATATTACAATTTCAATTGGTATTATATATGCTAATGTTGCATTTTAACAATGATAAATATTAGCTAATGTTTATTATTGTAAATTAAAATCATTACATGCTAATGTTAACATGTTACCTAATGTTAAGATAAGGTTTGGCTACTGATGACACGCTGATGAAAGCAGAGCAACAAGTGTTTGCTAAACTTAGCTAACATGTCTATATTAGCTATGAACCAATCCTATTAGCCTATTTGCTCATTTAAGTTGTCGTTAGCCAAAATGCTTACATGCCAATTTATGAAGACAAGTAATTTTGGGCAAATTTGATTAGCGCTAATATACAAGACGCAAAATACATAACGGTTAATGTAAGGTACCGTGAGTTAACAGGCTAATTTTAGCATATTAGCTCATTTCAGCAATTTTAGCTGGCATACGTTAGCTAAGGCTGGCATTCTGGGTAAAGCTATTGCATAGGCCACAATAGCTTTTCATAGCCAATATAAACATGTCAGCTAAGTTTAGCTCACTCTTGCTGCTCTGTTTACATCAGTGTGTCTCATCAGCAGCCGCAATACAGTAAATTTATCTGACTTAACATGCTAATTTTAAAATATCAGCGAATGTTTACTCTATTTATCAACTTTACAATGTCAACTTTAGCCAATCCTGTTACACAGGCTGCTATGAAAACAGAAGCTAATGTAACCTGAGATAACATAAAAATATTATATTTGCTTATTATTTCTACTTAACATACTCATGTGGTCTTAGCAGGCTAGCTGAAGCTAACTAGAGCAATGCTTACACTAGCATATTATCAGAAGACCTCCTACATTCATCCTGTGGTACTCACACAGAGTAAATACACGTTTTTCTATTTTTATTTCACTTTATGTTATCGAGAACTTTACAAGAAGATGGATGTCAACAGAAGAAACACCCGTCAGCTTCATAAATACAACACTGGAAATTCTTCACTTGACTATAACATGTAAATTAAAAGCTGCATTGTACACTGAAGAAGTTTCTATAACAGACTATGACAGGACAATTAATAACACTTATCTTGCAGGTTTTCTCCCTTGTGCAAACAATTAACCTTGACTGGGAACGTTATTGACGACCAGCCACTAAAACGTCTGCTTTGTTGCAGCAAATCAATTGTGTAACCAGTCAGTGTCAGATTAAATATGCTCCCTTTTAAAACACAGGAGAGGCAACGGTTACTTCCGCCATTCAACGGAAAAACATAAATAAAAAATCTGGCTAAATAAAACAGCAAAGTGTTTTTGCATAGTAAACAAAGAGATATTTGTCCACTGAAATATTCTAAATAAGACATAAATCATGAATCATATGCTTAACCAAGCTTAATACTTCAGTTTACAGGAAAAACAACAACCTCACACAACAAGTTGATAAGCAGAGATAAAAGTGCCTCAGTCCCACAGAGGTGCAAACAAGCATCATTATTGCTTCCTTCAAATTAAATCAGTTTGAGTTAACATCTTTCCAATAACATCCAGTGTAACGGGAATAATTGCTCTACTGTAGGTTATTTCTCAAAATGAGAGCTAGAAAACAAAAATTCACATTAAGCGCAGACTGTGGCACTGTGGAAAAGGTGCTAATGCAGCTTTACTATTAGCTGGTCCAGAGGAAAGAAACAATTAGCTCGGCGCTGGAGGCAGATCCACAACCTGTTCAAATGTTCTGAGAGCCGTGCTTAGAACTCCGATAGTATCGTTTACCTTCTTGATTTAAAACTAAAGCAATAAAAACACAAAAGTCTGTGTTAATGACACCGAATTTCATCTTTTTGTTGTTTGTTTTAATAACAGCAGTGATGTCATCAGTTGCCATTTTCAGCTGAATCTATCAAAAATGATTAGCATTATTAGCCAGTGTTTATAAATCCTTTTTGAAACATTGTGTGAAGCCCATTTTTGCAGGACTGTCTGCAGCGCAGAAATACTGACGTAGATTCTAAATAGCAACCATAAAATAGCATTTATAAATGAAGCTGGTAATATTAGGGCGTCCGTTTCCAGTAGAGCTGCAGGACATATGAAAAACATGCAATTTCAGTATTATTGTGGGATAATGTGATCACAAAGTAGGCTGCAATTAACCTACATTTTCCTCATTCGTCTTTTTTTAAATCACAATGCTCCAACCATTCCTTTTAACATTTTCATCTTTCTTACTGAAATCTGATCAAGGCTGTAAAGAGCCATCCAACTGACCAAATACAATATTGACGTTCAGGGCATCGAAAATATAATCACCTTCAAGCAACTTGGCGCAATTGCAAAATTGAAATATATATATATGTCTTTCTGCAATATAATCCACAACAGCAACAAAAATTAGATTACATCATTGGGAAGATCCTCTTTTCAGTAAAACGACACCAAATAGAGGAAACATCAAATGATCATTTCTAGGTTTTGTAGTTTATTTTTACTTTTAGGTCCTTTTTCCAAATTTATGTTTCAGATTTTTTGTTTACTTGCCTGTAATGCTCAGATGCATTATAATCTATCTTGATACCAATTTTAAGCAGCACGCTTTACTCTTTAATATACAAGCTGCAGATAAATCTGATTTGGTGATTCAAACATATTTATAAAAACTTATTTTCATCTGATAATTCTTACTTTTTCGACAGTAAAATGGTGCAAATAGGAACTCTTACATGTCACACAGTTTAACCTACATCAGCTGGTAAACATGAGATTCTTTCTCCAGGAAATGCAGCTAGAACAGCATCAACACAAACTGTTTAAGCCCAAGTTGTTGAAATTGAATTTCATACTTCTTGTGGTTGTTTTTGCATCGTTAAAGTTTTTTTTCTACTTTCAGAGATTTTTTTAAAACCAATTATTAAAGTCTAGGTTTATGAGAACTTAGCTGCCTGAGCGCCTTGCTCTGCAGATTGATGAACAAATTTTTGTCTGGGTGTTTTAAACTGATAGAAAAAAGTAAAACTAATCAAAACTGGACATAAAGAGGAACTACAAGTATTGTTCCTGAAAACAAAAGATGGTTTAACATCCTGATTTGTTCACATTTATCAAGGGATAAATGAGGGTCAAACATGACGAAATTAAATCAAAACAATCAACACAGAACTGAAGGTAACTACTATAAATTCCTGTTTAAATCACCGTGCTGCAAAGAGTGTGTGTAAGCTATTGAGTAAATATTTCTCAGTCAGATGACCTTCAGGAAAACTCTTTCATTTCTGCACACCGCTGCGTTTACATCTGATAAGAACCAAAGAAAAAAAAAAAAAAAAAGAAACGCTGCTGTTGGCATACAAACAAGAGGCAGGTGTGCAGGTGAGGAAGAGGTCCGACGGTACAAGGCGTTGCTTCACGTCCAGTTCTATAAATGACTCGGGCCGTCCAGCTGGGATCGCGCCGCTGTCATCAAGCACAGCCTCTCTGGCCCACGCAGGTCTGAGCGCGGGGGCCCTTCTCTCCGAAAAGTCAAATGTCAGATGTCGTCCATCCCCCGCACCCAGCGCTGCATCGGGAGGAGCGCTCAGGTCCCGGGGAGCAGGGAGGCCCTGCGTCTCAGCGTGGCGATGGAAAAACATCATTACTATGCTTATTCTGCTTTGGAGCGCTGCTGCTGTCATGGCAACCAAATTACTAACTACATTCCCAAGCAAAAATATTCATACCCTGTGGACTTTTTTTTTTTAACAGGTTACAACCACAAACTTCTAAGTTAGAGCGTAGTTTAAAAAAAAAAAAAAAAAAGTGTGGCCTGCATGTGTATTCAGCAGCGTGCAGAAACAGTTTCTGCTGGAATTACAGCGTTTTGAAGAATTTCTATACCAGACTTCCAGATCTAGATGCTGAAAATCCTTCACACTGTTCTGTGCAAAACAGCACAGTTGGATGGAGAGAATCTGGACATCAATTTCAAAGTCATACATCCTGACTGGATTAATCCAACACTTATACACGCTTTGTTCTAAGTCAGGGGTGTCCAACGTGTGGCCCGAGGGCCAATTGTGGCCGTCGGATTGATTTTGTGCGGCGACCAAATGCAGTTCAAAAATGACACAAGTGTGAATCATTACAAACATAATTTTCTTATAATGAGAAATGTTACACAACGTATTTTGTCTTTTTATAACCAAGGTTTATTAATGAATAGAAGAATGTCTATCCAGAGACTTTAAATGAAAAGTCTATTTGACTGCACCAATGTCAACGATTATTCAATTTCTTAAACTTGGCCAAGTATAGAAAGCGTTTTAAAAGAAAGTGTCCCTTCTTTTACAATTATTTTAAAATGAAGGATTTTCCAAACGTGCAATATCCCTTTCCTACAAAAATGGATGTGTTTTTGGCTCGTGAATACTTATAGTGCAAAGATTTTGGCCAACATGACTAAAAGTTTGGACAATGTCCAAGTCATTGTTATCCTGCTGGAAGATGAACCTTCACCCCGCTATGGAGTCTCTGGTTCCCTCTACGTTTCCTTTAACTAACTCTCCCAATACTGAAAAACAACCTTCCCTATTAAAGCTTAATATGCATTAATTCGCACAGTGGAAACCATCTTAGCACTGCAGCCAATCAGCACCAAGGAAAATAAACGGATTGGCTGCTTTGCAAACACAAGCTAGTAGCATGCTAAGTAGCCTTTTGCTTAGATAACTCAGCATCCCAATTCTACTTTGAGGATATATGAACTTTATAAGATATTATAAGACATGTTTAGTGAAAAAATGCACAAAATGGTGGATTTTTGGCAAATAATTTGAAGTCACGATCCACAATCCTTGAGAACTTAACTGCAAATAGATGGGGGTTCGCTGTATTAGCAGTGTAATACCCTGCAGATATTGCACTGTAAACAGTCCTTTTTAATATTTATATCCCACACACTCATCTTATGATGATGACACATTTGAAAATATGCAGAGGTAAAACTGAAGCAAATTCAGTCCAGTAAATGCTTGCACTTTGAGCCAAACCTACATTTACGATAAATTCCTCTGCCACTTTCCAAATGCTAAATCCACTGTAATTCATGGACCTTCATTCAGTTTCTGTTGTTTCTGTTCTAGTCGGTGACCAGGCAAGAACCGGATTCATTTATCAATCGTCGCTGGAAATAGCTCTACAGCCAACACATTTAGCAACACATTAACAATGATGATGACTAGAACTTTTGGGAAAATAATAGGGATTATCACAGGTCATGGCTAATCCCTATCCAGCAGCTACTTAATCAGGTAAGCCTTAAAAGCTGCAGTAATGGTCCACCACTGAGCCAGATTTCTACACATAGTTCATTAAGGTGAAAAGCTTCCCAACTGACATTTCCTCCTATACTTATTTCTGTCGAATTTAAAAACATGAAGAATCCCCCCCGCGGACTCTGCCAACGTGGCCTGCTGAGGCTGATTAAAGAGGATGGAGTAATTACTCTGCAGCACTGGCTTTCAGGAGTGTTATGATAATACCTTCTGAAAACAGGTGGCTGCGGCGCGCTCGTGATAAGTTGGACCGACGCCTCGCAGCGTCGCAAAACAGGCAGCTGAAAACAAATTACCTCACACCTATAGCCTGCAGCCACGTTCATGCTTTGTATGTACACAGCAGCCAGCGTCCTGTGTTGTCACAACACTGATGCATTACCAAAAAATAAAAAAAAACGTTGCATTTCTGGAAACTCAAGAGGATGGATTCACTTCCAGGAGCTCCGGCCAACGCCTTTTGGATACGGCCTCTTGTGTCGACTGACAACCTGCTTCTAATGTCTAATCAATATCTGATTAAGATAATTGCAGAGCCTTTCTAAGCATTGCAGCATTGTAAAGTCAAGAGAGTCGGACTGTGCATCACAACCAGAAATTAATTTGTGGGGGATTTTAAGCGAGAAGCTCAGTCTACGATTGAGAGAACCTCAACATCAGTTCTCATGCCGAGTCCTCTGCTAGCAGCAAATTAGACCTGCAATTATCTGACCAATCCATTGTTCTACCGATAAATCGGAAAACAAAATAGAAAATTTCATTTAGCCACTCAAACCTTTTTTTATACATTATTAGGAATATGCTATAAAGCTCAGGCCTTTCTGCTTGACCTAACATCAACTGACAATAATTTGGATTAAACAATTAATAATTGGACAGCAGAAGTTGATTTATAATGAGATTATTTTCCTTTTTTCACAGAATTTGGGGGTGTTTAAATTAGAGACAAGAGCTTTCATCTTACTCTATATATTTTTTGTGTATTTGTGGCTTATTTGCTGATTTGAGTATGTTCTTTTAGCAAATAGCCTCTTTTTGGGTTTCTATAGTCCATTTAACGACTAATAAGTCAGTTGACAATTATTTCAGTAACCGATTAATCACGATTAATCATTTCGGTCCTACATCAAACAGGACTTAAGACCTGTGGTATTTCATTCCTGCCTGCGTCTACCTGCTGAAAAAAGGTATCTCCAGGGCAAGATGCTGCCACCACTATGTTACTGAGCAGCATCTAGACTCAAGATTACTGCATGCAAATAATCAATAAAACACCATGACCACGGTTTCCAGGTCAAACCATGGAAAAGTTCAAGTAGGCATGAATACTTTCACAAAGCACTGTAGCTAAAGCGACCAGTCCAAGTTTCCCAGTGAAACCGTTTCATCTCTTTATAGCCGAATCTTGTCAAATCCATTTTTCATTAGCCTTCACGTTGCTGGAGACTGTACGGGTATGATCTCTTAAAAAATTCATAACAAAAGCACCCAAGACATTCTGTGGATCTCTCAACACTCACTCCACCCACCCTCCCTCCCTCCCTCCACTTTCCACCAGAAATGTGGCCAGAACAGAGCCGCTCGCTGCTTACTCCATCCACTAAAGCTTCAAGATTGCCACTAATTTCCCCCTCCTGATGAGCTATTGGCTCGAATCGTTTCAATCGATGAGCTCTGCCCGAATAAGAAAAATATCTCCCTCAATTCCCCGATGTGGTCCCTGCACATGCCTGTTGTGGCGTACAGAGCAGAAACTGGAGTACCGATCTGCAGCTAGAGCTGGATCAAACAAACACACACAGATTCTGTCATCCTACTTTGCTCTAGTCATTCAGTGACGCATTAATAGCTCATATCCTTGTGCATGAATTGTCTCAAAGTTAAAAGTCTGCAGCCTTTAAGTGAAACGACGCTGGGTGAGCTGGGTAGGTTGGGTCCAACTGATTATTATCTTTATTGCATTCTTATGGTAGACTGCAAAGGTGGAATGTCAGACCTGTAAACACAGAGAGAGGCAGGAAGAGCCACCCCATGTGGCATGAACAGTGAAAGCAACCCTCACAATCAAACATACATCGAGCAAGCAGGATTGTGCAATTGTTAAAACCGGAGAGATAAAGCATTGTTTGATGGTGCATGCACAATAAAGACTGGGGGGTTGAGAGATCGCTTTTGGTGCTGATTGCAATGCCTGATCTGCATGCATACTGTGCACCAAATGCACATATACACATAAACCCAGACCATCAACCTGCAGGCTGCGCAGTCACATGGAAACGCTTCGTTGAATATGAGAATATGAGGGTGTCCTTATTTTTATAATAGAGAAACATGAATGTGTGAGATTCTTGCAGGCTGAAGTTCTCCTCACTTCCTAGTTTACAGCTGCTGTCACAGCTCGGCTAACACCCTTCTTCCTCCATAAGCCAGCGAACAATTTTTCGACTACATTTTTTTTTTTTTTTTTGCCTCTGCGACGAAATTCTTCCAGACACGCAGAGACCGCAACACATTAAAATGAAAATAAAAACAAACAAACCCCACTTACATTTCACCACCCTGTCCGTCGTAGATAACTTGGGCTCATCATTCGGCTTGTTTTCGGACATTTCCAGTGTGATATGAATTTACAGATGTGTAAATATGTATGAAAGGAGGCTGGAAGCGGCTCCCTGCGTTGCTCTTGCCGAACAACTCTTCGAGTGTGTCCGAGGAAAAGAGACCGCGGTGATCTCACCCGGGTTCCTCTGAGCGGCCAAAAATACTTGCAACGGGGGGTTACAGTTTCACTGCAGGAGCTGGAGGAGCTGTTAGGAGCTGCTCTGTCTGATTTACTGTTACTCCGAGCCAAGTTGCCTGGCTCAGCGCACTCTAACGTGCTGGCGCCTCAAGGCCCGCCCCCCGAGGCTTCCTATTGGTGGAGAGCCGCTGTTCTCACGTTTATCGAAAGATTTCTCTCTCTCTCTTTCTCTCTCTCGTCCTTTTATCATCCCAACTGCTGCGAATAACCCGCAATAAACTGAACACAAACAAAGCGAGGAGTGTCGTTTATCTCTGGATGTTATCGAGAGAGCATTCTCGTCGTTTTGAGTTCATTTGTGAAATAAGAGTTTGACTTTAATCTAGAAACAACAGGAGTTTTACAATACAGCTCCTATTTTTGAATAAATAAACGACTTTTCCAGCTATATTACCAGAGCAACTACAATTTCATAATAATAAATATATATATGTATATATATATATATATATGCACCAACAAAAAGGATTTAAAAAAATTACTATCATTGTTATACTTAGCATTACCTTTTTACTACTTTTACATTTGAACTTTTCAAATTGTACACATAATAAATTGTTATGATAGGATTAAGTGGTTTATAAAACAAAACTAGATTTCACAGAAGAAAGTTAAACACCATAAACAAGATTGTAATAATTCTGGACGTTTTATTTGTTCTCTCTAGCACCACCTTGAGGACAGATCAGTTCTGGTCACAGTACCTTGTTCTGCAGACACTCTTTTGAATTGAGGCCACATACCAGAACATGATGAAAAGGAAAAGTAGTGTTGTGCTTTTAAGGTCTTCCAGTTAGTTAGAATAGTGCCACAGATGAGTTACAAGTTACTTAGTTTGTAGTTAACAGGTAACTATCCACCCAACATTCAGTTCTGGACAGAAAGGGACGGTATTTTAAAGAAAACACTTCTTTTTACCCACAAGAACATAAAATATAAACTTAAGAAGTATTTCCAAATTTAACAGCAAAAGAAACGGATTGGAAATAGTCATAAAAATACTAATAATGTTTATTATGGTTGTAGTGGGGAAAAAAAGATTTTTAATACAGAAATGTTCTATAGACTCCTTATTGTAAAGCAATTATTGGCAACCTTCTTTTTGTAGAGTCAAGATGATCACAGACTGCTTTAATCATAAAAAGGAAAGCCGTGTAGAAGGAAGAAGTTTTCTATCTTGCTTACATGCAAACAGATCACATTTATTTATAGAAATAAAAGATCAAATCAGTCCAAACTCTCTATTGTCATGTATCAGGAAACTCAAGCTTCTCTCTGGTTTCAGAAAAAACAGAGGGAAACTTTATGGGGATTTTAATTTCCAGCAGGATTTTGCACCTGCCCACTGCTAAAACTATGAATACATGACCATTTAATGACCATGATGTCACTGTGCATGATGTAATTCATGCAAAAGAAGCCTCAACTGAGTGTTGACTGCACATACTGTACAGATAACATATCTTTATTGTTGTTATCAACCACATGCAGTGATGAGGTGCAGGTTGGGTCAGATGAATTACACTCCAAATAAAATTACTGCATCCACACAAAAAACAAAGATATAAAAACTGAATTTGAAAAAAGCAAGAATATTTACGTATTGAAGTATTGCACGTGGTAACAAGTGTTGCACATCTTGTTTCTTCCAGATAATTTTTTTTTTTTTAAACAAATGCTGTGGGTTTTAACTTTTCCCTTCCTGAGGGGAGGAGCTGAAACAGAGCTCCTCCCCTATGTCTTTTGTTTTTTAATATTCAGGGCTTTCCTGACACAACAGGAACTCTTCCAGGGACTGGAGAGGGCAGCCCATTAGTTTCTCTGCAGACCTGATAAGCCTCTGGAGGGTTTTCCTCTCTGAGGCTGAGCAGCCGCTGAACTATGCACACATTGCATTAGGTCAACATGCTCTCAATGGAGCAGCGGTAGAAAGTGGAGAGCAACTTCAGTGCAAAATATTCATGAGAATCCTCTGGAAATAAAGCCTCTGCTTCATGTTCTTCCTCAGCTGCTTGGTATTTGCCCCCCAGATAAGATAATCATCACGCAGCACAGGAGTTGTCAACAGGCTGACATTTCTGTAATAATATCCTGCATTAGCAGCTTGTAAAAGTGATACCTTGCTGCCAAGGCTATGCTTTATAGCAACTGTCTGAATTTAAAAAAGTTAGAGCAAAATCCTTCCAGCCCCAAAATCAAAGATGAACAAAACTCTACAAAACAAACTGGGACTAACATAACAGAACTACTCAAAAACATGTTGCCGCCATGTGTTGTTTTAAATATCAAATTAAACACTTTGTAATGCAAACCCACAAAACAGCTTTGTCAGTTTTTATGGTTCCACGAACGCAATTATGATTCAAAATGCCTCCATATCTTTTCTGCTGGCTCCACCCTCAGGACAGCGTTTGCAGTTTCACTCTTATTTACATTGGTGACACCGTGACCAACACTACGTTCCCGTTTGTCTTTACGCCACCGCCTTTGGCGGCTGTGACTACAAGCCGTACAAGAAGGGATCTGTTCAACCGCAGCCGCCACAGACTTTAAAGATTTCACTGTGACAGACAGACCTTGTGTTCACTCAATGGGAGGATTTTCATCTGCTGATGGGCGACGCGTAAAACCAGTCAGAGATTTGCGTAAAGGAGACCTCGCCTATAAATAAATGGTGTCAAACTGGCATTAGCAAGACGTAATGAAGCACCGAGTTTTACATTTCCCTCAATGAGGGTAAACGTGCGTCTCTGGGTCAATGCGTCCCCTTTTAACTATTCTTGCACTGGAGACGTTTTCCACAGATCATTAGTTGTAGCATGTCTCGGCTTCTTTTGGATGCAATTAATTAAACTCAGGTCTGGACTGAGACTCGCGCTCTTTATTTTCCTGGTAACCTGTTGTCTGAAAGACAGTCACCTTGGTTATTTGCCCTTTTTCCTCTTTGAATACTCTCCCACCGATTCTGTCTGCATGGAAAATACAGTGGAATAACAAGCAGAGCTGTAAGTGTAGGCTTTAGTTTCAGTATTTGAATTTAACCAGGTTGGAAATAAAAATTCATTTATAAATGTCCTCTTTTTTTTTTAATACACTGAAGCTTTTTCATTAAACTGCACCTCTCCTTTCAACCAGTCATGATTATTTGATTATTCCTGGAAATATAGGGCTTGCCGGAGAGAAGAAATGTAACTTTTCAAGCTATAGAAACAGCTAAATTTTTGATGCCGTTAACTTTTTCAACGAGGTTCAGTTCTTTGGTTGGGAGAAGCCAATTGTAGAGTGGAAACTAAAACTCCCTTCCCAGAACATCATTTTAAATTATTTCAAAACTGGATTGTTATCTAATTAGTTAAAATGAGAAAGAATATTAATGATCTATCCCAAAGGTTTGCAACTGTTAACATTAAGTGTTCTCACTTTAAAAAAAAAAAACAATTTTATTTCCATTTTTAGGTTTAAAAAGAAAGATGCAAACCTTTTTGCAGTAAAGGGGGTGGATACATTATCTTCTTTGCAATGTTGATATTTTTAGAAAATGATATGAAGAATTCTGTATTTTCTTTAAAGTTTCCATATTTACACCATCGTTTCCAAACTAATGACAAAATCATTCCATCAAAAAATCCTTAAAAACTGCTAAAACTTGAATTTGTCGTGACATGTTTATTTAAATAGATTAGTTATTTCCGTATTTTGTTAACGTTACTACCTGGAAATGAGGCAACATATTTCATCTCACTCTGTTACAAATCAAAATAAAATTTAAAAGCAAGACATATAATGTTAAAACCTGTCCTGACTGAACAGGGCAGGAGTAGGGATCCATGTTGTCCTAAAAAAAAACTCATTTAGTTCCCTGTAACGTAGCAGGAAACACCCTCTGATCTGAACTGCTCCTGACATAACAATAGCTGTTCTGTTCTGATGTTACTGAGAAGTGAGACCTGCCAACAGGAGCAACTCTGTAGAAATGAGCCGCACAGGTAAGGGACCTTTCATATTAACAGTTTATCATCCAATTACAGCACATCTTAAGTAATGAAGAAGATTAATGTTTTGATATGTGCGAGTCTTGATCGTAAATGACGGGTTGGTGAGGGATAATTGGGGTTATGCTGCTCAAATATGAAGGGAAACTGTTGGGCATTCCCACAGAGAAACTGCTCATCATCTATGAGACGGAGGCGAAGCAGTGGGCCACCTACCTTCAGTCAGCCTTCACCGGGCAAATCCCAGAGGATGGCATCTGCTGCTACGACGTCAACACGCCGTCCAGAAAAGATGACTTTGTTAAGTTGTCTTGCTACGCCTGCAAGCTGCTGATCCTTTCCAAGGGGATGATGGAAGGTCTTCACCAGATGAGGCGCTTCTTCCTGTCCAGGGTCCTGAGTCCTGCAGCCTGTGTGGTGGTTCTGCTGTGTGGCGTGGACAGTCTGACCCCGCTGCTGGACCGGGTGCCCATCAACGGTGACGAGTGCCTGCAGATCTCCTACAAGCAAGACGCTCCAGAGTATGTGAGCGATGTGATGGATATTATACGAAAAGGTACGATCCAAAAATCAATCACCTTTACTCCAATTTGGAGTAACGCAACATGGTTTTTTTTTTTTTTTTTTTTTTTAGATAAATTAAAAGTAGGAAGATTTAGTATGTCCAGTAATTGTTGACAGAAAATATCTGACATTTTCTGCTTCAACTCAATGCTCACGTTAAATCAGTTTAGGTTAATTTTTAAGTAGCATTTAGAAGTTCATCAGTCATGTGCAAAGCAAAAACAATAGCAACAATACATAAAAGAACCAGAAAACACATTACAATCTATTACCGTGTTGTAAAGGTTTCTGAAACAAAATGAACAATGCAGGTAAAACTAAAAATCGAGTCTTAAAAATATAATTTTGAGGCTAAGAAAGGCTATTTTACAAGAAAAATAAAGACAAATTTTACCTTCATATGTATTACAATTTTAGATCACAGGTTCAGATTGCATTGCTTTTCATGTCAGGCATGAATTAAAAGTGTTAAAATGCTTTGAGTGCCACTTAGTGTTTGATTTGGATGTAAACCAAATAACATCAGATGTAAATTAATGGGAGGACATGTGTGCCTGTTGATTGTTTTTCATTTGCAACACAGGAAACTCAAGCCACAATAAAATATTTCAAACGCTGAAAACAACTTGTTCTTGCTGTCCTCTTTGAAAAATATTCATAAGCCTTTTCCTGAAAGTGAAGCGTTTTCAGGGGAAACGACTGCATCTGCTCTCGTCTGCTCCAGCAATCTCTCCATCCTCAATCGTCCAAACTACAATTTGTCTAAAATCTAAACACAGAGGAGTGGGCTTGTGTTTAAACAGGTGTGTTAGGAAGAACATTTGATGCAAATGTGGCCTTCACTGATTACTCATTGCAAGATATGCAAATTCAATAGCACTCTACCTCACTCCAATGCAGTGATACAGTGAAGTGTTTCAGGCTGGGTGCCCACGAACAGTTATATTTTAACTCAGGAGTAGTTCTGCTTTTGACACAGATGGATGTTGTTTTTTAAATACTGTATCTAATGAAACTGGAGAGGATATTTGTTCAGTTTATGTTTAAAAACTAAATTAAAAAAATCATAAGTGATTGTTTAAGCAATTAGCTTCCTTGTTTTGTGAGCCCAGCTAATGGCAGAATGATAACATGCTCCAGTTTGAACTAAGAATAATTTTCTTCTCTTCAAATCATGTTTTTTTTTTTCTTCTTGGTGTAAAGTTTCTGATGAGCTGCAGTCAAGTCCAGTTATGCTAAAAGCTATAGGCTAACATCATAGCACTAATGTTTGACGTGTGACTACTACCGTTAGGCTAATGGAGATGGTACAGTATTTTATGCATTCAAGCACTAAAGGAAGATGTCAGTAGATAAATACTGGAAAGAATTTAATATGGCATTGCTTTACTGACATATGAAACACTGTAAGGCAAATAATTATCTAATTTAAGCTAATTTGACTATGTTTTACATGTTTGCTAGACTCTTTTAAAGTGCCACAGAGCAGATGTGGCTACAGTGTAGTAGCTTGCCATTATCAGTGTGTGTGAATGGGTGACTGACTGAATGTAGTGTGAAGCACTTTGACATCTTCTGGATTAAATACAGACAATGTACTGTATTATATTTGTACATCAGGGCTTGTTATAAATCTCCTACTTTCCAATTTGAAAATGTTAAAAGTAGATTCTTTCTTAAATGTGGAAACACCGGCCTCTAAGAACAAAATCATTAAACTCAAAAATGTGATTCAAAAGTCAAGAAATCATGAAGTAGTTTGACTATCTTCAAATATCCATTTCAGTCTTTCAAGAAGCAAAAGAATTCAACAACTAATCTTCCCACACAAATATCTGGACACAACATAAGACAGAAACTACAACTCTGACAGCTTTTATCAAGTAAACATGGGGTGAAAATGACCACTGAACTGAACCCTTCCTATGTATTTTGGCACTTGTTACAATACGTTTAACTGCTGATTTATGGATATTACTGGATTAAAATGTCTGCTAATAAAAATAACATACATCACTGAGGTAATTCCCCTTTTTGCATGCGGCTGCTCCAAATTGGCTCCAGGTATCTAAACACAGTTTGCTAATCCATAACATTCTGCACCAATCTTTTACAGGTGGATCAGCAATGGCAGCAAATGCGAACCCCATGACACACAGACCATCTGGATCTGAGCAGAGGGACGAGCAGATGCAGTCATCTGGAGCCGACAGGCTCAAATCCAGGGTTGTTATCGTTCCCTCAAGGGTTCCCTGTGGGGTGAGAGAAGACACTTCTCTGGAAAGATGTGCGTTTATTCAGAAAGCAGCCATAACACCGACTAACACAGCAATCCCCCGGACTGTCCTGTCTGGCAGAGCTCCTCTGAGGTTTTCATACTCCTGAAAAACGACTCGGCAGCCTGCGACTGCGAGGTCGAGTTCAAGGCAGAGAGGAAGATGGAGAGAGTGAAGCCTGTCTGCTGGAGTGAGCGCGTCCTGTGCGTCAGTACACCAGGTAGACAACACATGATTAACCCATTACTGAATACATACTTTTCAATTGCTTTGCTTTTTTTTGTTTTTACCTGGTTATTACTCCTGCATGTTTTCTGCAGCTGATTTTCCTGCTGGAAATGTAAGAGTGACTGTCTACAGCGGTGGAAAAACCCTTACCAGCTCTAAACTGCAGTATTTCACAAGAATTGAGGAACTCACCCATCTTCTGTCAAGTGTGGCAGACCCTGTAGAGTTCATGTGTCAGGTAAAACCTTCAACTGCCTTTCATTTAAAGAAGAACATATTTTAGACTAGCTGTGGACCAGTAGCAGGATTTTAGAAGCACAATCTTCGTTTAGATGCATTATTGTAATTATAACGATGCCGTTTGGCCCATATATCCCTTTTTGATAGGCAATGTGTAGTTAAGTCTGACCAATTATCAATGTTTGGATTGAGGGGACGTAGTGAGGCTTTTGTCCAGGCTGGCTGTGAAAATACTGAGTAGATCTTTATTTACATCTTTAAGTATTTGCAAAAGCACTTTCTGACCTGTAGGAAGTGCTATATAAATAAACTTTACTTACTTACTAAAATCTGCAACAGGCTACTTGGGTGGTTTTTGGACAATCGAGTCCTTATACGTCTCTGTAGAAAATGAAGAGGCCACTCCACTGAACCCCATTGAAAACCTTCTGGTCATTCCACCAAATATTGATTTGTCAGTAGTTCATAGAATAAAAGAACAACGTTCACTTTACTCAAACATATAGAAAGTAAAATCAAAGAAACCGATCATTTTAAGTTGTCTCTTAATTTTTTCCAGAGCTGTATATATCAAAACTTCAACTCAGAGTTTTTTGTTGTTTTGTTTTGCACAAGTTGTTTATTAATACATTTCTGACCAGTACAGTATGATTTAATACTGCATGCTAAAAATTAAGAGCTGGAAGTGAAACATGCACACTTGTACCATCAAACCAATAGTAAAGTTTTTGTTTGATTTTTTTACATGTGAAACTTATCACAAACAAACACACCACTCATAAAACATATCCATATATCCAAGGTAAATTATTAGCTTGGATATGCAGGAGGTTGCTTCAATGCAACTTTTATATCTTAAACAACTTTTGTAGGACACACACACACATATAAATATAACCCTTATGAAGCTATTTTACAACTGCCTTGCAGCTGATTTATAGTCGGCGGAAATGTGCAAATAAAAAATAAATAAAAGTAAAAAAAGAAGAAATCAAAATTGAATGAAAATATGTCTGATGCTTAGACAAAGTGCTGTTTTCTCCTGGATTGAGGGGGGAGCAGGTTACATCTGTCTTTCAGTGTTGAACACTTGATTTGATTAGGTCAGTTTTGCTGAAGCAGCAAACTTAAGCAATGAAAGAGGAAGAATTTACAAACTAAAAGTGAGGCAGGACTTTGATGCTGGCATGGTCAAATTAAAGTTGGCATTTTTATTTGCTCGCTAAATGGATTTCCAATACCACTACCACTGTTTTATGAGTTGGTGCATCCAATCCAAGATTTGTTCTGGGAGTTACATCTGCCCTTAATAGAAAAGTTGCCTTTTGAGTCATAACTCAACACAACATTTTAAACTTTGTTTGCATTGCAGGCTCTTCAGGCTTGCTCTGTGGAAAAGTTGGATCAGAAGTTGTCTTCCATGCTGCTGGAGCTGATGCCCACAGGAGGCTTTCAGGGACTGGAAGCAGAAAACATGCAAGAAAGAGGTACAACACTGCTTAGCAACGCAAAAGGCCTGGACAAGTAGGGCTGCCTTCGAATTTTATTCAGACTTTGAACATCAAAAGAATCTCTAAAACACACTGTGTGGCCAGAAACGAATCACCAAATGGATTTAACTAGAAAACAGAGCCTCCTGATGCAGCCATGCATAGTAATTATTTTGTTGCAGCAGTTTTTATATCTTTAAACGAGCATCGCAGTTAGATTGCATGACAATGTCAGAACTCATCTGTCTCAAACTGAGAAAGAATGAATCAGGAATTACATGAAACATAATTTCCCCACATCAGGAAGTGTGCTAAAATGCTAAATCCCCACACAGCTGTTTCTTTGGACGTTGCTTATATTTAATTTTTGGCCAATTCTTTTGAGCTTAAACTGTTGTGGTAGGCACTACTTTTGGAAATAGTAGTATCAAATAAGTACAGTAGCAATACCATCTTCTATTTCCTGGCCCACCGTAGCTTTCTATGTGGCCCTCTCGACTCCAAATTACATCAATAAGTCCTTCCAGTTTTTTACAAATCCACAAAAGTCACACAAAATCAACAAATCCCCACATTTGTTTCTGATTTTACTGCAATTTTTTCTAAAAATTGGGTTTAAGTGACTGCTGCCTGAGCCTTACTTGATGTGAAATTGTAGTTTTGTGATTTAAAAAAAAAAAAAAGAAGTCACGTTTAACATCATACATTAGCGCAACTGTTGTACAAATTCCTTACAAATATGTCTAAATTAGCACTATGAATTCTATGATTTTGATTGCAAAAAAACCCACAAAAGCAATCGCAAAATCCTGGATGTACAATCAGTGAGAAAAGATGTTTAATATCATTTCATTGATATTTTAACAGTTCAATGGGTTTATCAATAGATTCTGGCACAACTGGCCCATTAAGAACATTCAGATTTTTGAAACACTGCTGTACAATAAGGACAAAATTACTACATAAAATACTGGGCAGTTCTAAAAGATAACTGCCAGTTATTTTTCAGTATTTGACTGAATTTGCAATTCAGTCAAATACCTAAAAAAATACAAAGGTGCATCTGTATTTGTGCATTCACAAGATGTGAAACTAAAGCCTTGCAAGCAACTGAGATGTGCAAATACCAGCAGAAATGTTATTCCAAATAAATAAAACTATGCAAATAACTGCAAATGGAAGAAAAGATGTAAACACTGAGTTTGTTGGAAGCAGTCATGCTTATAAAGTCTAACTGCTCCAAGGAAGCACCTTCTGTAAATGGAACTTTGTGCACTTAAGATGTCATCGAAGGAGCCCTCCAGCTCACCTGCAGCGTCATGCATTGAGTGGAAAACATTTAGCTACAGTTCTGGCTCCAACTCTTGCATGGGCCAAGTTAGCAATACGGGAAGTTGTTTTTTTAAATTGGGACTATTTTGCATCACTGAATCAAAAAGTGACACTCATTTTTCTGTTCTAATTTGATTCAGAAAAATCCAGTTTTCTGACTAAATTGATTACATTTTAGTGACATTATCAGTTCATTTCCGTTAATATTTCTCATCCAAAAAAAATGTTTTAGAAAAAGAAAAATGTTTTCTAACAGAGTATATTATTTAAATGTTACAAATTTGGATTTCTGTAAATTGAATAAGAAGCACTGATAATGGTAAAGATATGTAAATTGAACATTTTGTCTTCACTGTGCAAAATTCTCCATCGCTTTTCTGTCCTCTCCTTATCTCTCTCCTTATCATCACTCGTTGATCCCAGATTGTCAGGAAATCGATCCATATCTGAGAACAATTGATGCATTTTGATGCTGATGTTTTGTCCATAATCCAGAAAGTTGACCTGATGAGCAAAACCAATGTGATTTTTGGATTCAGTAAATCAAATTGACCCTAAAACAGTTGAAAATTGTTTTAGGGTTTTCAACTGTTTTAAAACAGTTCTGTCTGTCCTTTGGAAGAAAACCTAAAAGAAGTTTGATAATGACTCAAGTCTTTAGCATTGAGAGTCCACATTGAGATCTATTTGAGAACCTTTGGCATTGTCTGGATTGTTTGGCATCTTCTATTTTTTATGTTTTGGAGTATAAATCCTCCAAAACCTAGGATTTATACTTCGATGTGAAATAAAAAATAAGGTGTTATTTAGGAAATTATAGAACTGAATGACAAAACATCACAAGCCAATTTAAATTGACAAAATAAACAGGTAACACAGTGGGAACACATTCTTCCAGCACGATCAACATTATCCAGCATAAGGGAGAAAAAAAAGGCTTTCCATTATTTCTCAGCTCATTATGTGGTAGACTGATGGCTTCATCAGCTTGTGGGATTGATCTTTCACTCCGTTAAAAAGGGCAGAGGGAGATGTTGCCATGACAAACAGGTCAATAAAGTGCCTCCAAGCTGTCTTTCTTTGACTCTCCTGGATGTGTCAGATTGACCACATTGCTTTACATCACCCTCATGTTCCCTCCAAACAGACATTACTGCTGAAAAACAAGCTAAAAGTAGAATAGGATGAGGAGCAGATGCTCATTTTGAGGCTTTCCTTTGCTGATTTGAAAGGGTTTTCACATCTGTTTAAATGCTCACAGCAGAGGTCCACCATGGGGACGTGCCCTCACTCCTCCACTTCGCCGCTCGGTATGGATTCAGGAGCGTCTCGGGTCTGCTCCTGCAGTGTCCGGGCGCTGAACGAGCTCTGCGCATGGCGAATCAACACGGGCAGACTCCTGCAGAGATCGCCAAAAGTCACGGCCATAAAGAGCTTCACGTCATTCTAAAGGAGAAGCTGGTAACTCCTTCCGAACTCGGATCCTGTCTCTTGTTGTTAAATCTGGAATTGACTTGTGACAGTGTGGTACGAGACAGACAGTCTGTGAAAAGATCCATCTCCTACACCTTCTCCCTAAGGTATTGTCATCTGAAGAAATTCACCGCTCCCGCTCAAGAACAACCAATCAGAGCCAGAAGGAGGGTCTTAGTGCTGTCAATCATACTCACGTACTTAGAAAAACAACATACCATTAAGGAAAAACCGTTAAGCTGTTGTCAGTGGCATTCATAACTAGCTCTGCTAGCTGTAGTGGAGCAGAGAACAACAAGGGGTGATTGACAGCACAAAGGGCCTCCTCCTGGCTCTGACAAGTAATTAACATCAACTGGGGGAACGCAGAGGAGATGAGATTGTCTGCCTCACGAGAACAGTAAAAGTTTCAACAGATGTGTAAAAAATATTTCTTATTAAAGTTACATAACTCAGCTTTGACCCTTTAATACCAAAGTTTCAAATCTCCACCTGGATATTTTTGCTTATTTTAATTGTACGCAGTTCTATAAATGTCCTGTGAGTAAATATATATTTGCCTATTTATCCATATCAATTGGAACTTTCCATATCTAGCAAGTTAGTTTCACAATTTACCATCTATAAAGAGACCGCCCTTCAGATTGATTTCACTTCCTGCTGCGGTGGGGGGTGATATTACCGTAACACCGAGATTGGCTGGAAAGTGCAATGTCTCCCCTTTCAGAAACCATGGGAATTTTTCATATAGCTCAAAACGTGGCGGAATTACGTTGAATGGTCGCCGATCCGTTTGGTCTACAAGGGTTAACTGGTGGATAGATTTTATGATAGGAGCGGAACCAAACAGAAACTTCTCAAAACTTTCACAACTAAAGATCAATACATCAATAATGAGGACAACAGAGTCTCAGATGCTGCCTTGCTCTCCATTGATTATCTTCACACCTTGAGGTGAGGACGATACTTCCAACGGGCGCGAGCTGGGCTGAGTGTTCAACACTTAAACAGTCCTTTAAATGCAGCTGTCAAAATCCATTTTCAGCCTGCAACAATAACACCATGCCACATTGTCTCATTAAACATCAAAAGCTCTGTTCTTACCACACATTTTCTTCATCCTTACCAACAGCAACTTTTGACTTTCTCTCATGCCTGAAGTCAACATATGGAGAATTTGTCCTCAAGGGAAATTTAGACACCCTAACAGCTGTTGAGATGTACTTATCGTCTCAGCAGCACAGCTAATTGAGAGTGACTGCAGACTGAGCGTGATTTGATCAGACTGCTGCTGCAGAGAGCTTGCTGTAAGCCTAGAACGAGCTGCCAGGGGAGCATTGGAGTCAAACACAGGTCTCTCCACAGGGACCCGAACAAGCCTATAGCTGTAGCACAACAGACTCAACGTGCACAAGCATGCATCTTCTATTAGGGTCATTAAAATTCATCTGAGCGGCCCAAATTATGCACTAAGTCCACACTTGTATGTAACCTGGAAAAAAATTCTCAGGGTCCTGGCTGCTTGCTGAGCTTTCTGCACTTTCATTAACCAATCTGCTACGTCTCCCCCAACCTCCAATTAATCAGCCCTTGATGCATCAGTGATTTGTGCGCTAGAGGAGCATTGCTCTGTCAATAAATCCAAGATGGATCAGTCCCCTGCCTCGTTCACAGGCTGAATCACTCACGGGCCCAGCGTCACATCCACTAGCTGACTATGGCTTCACACTTCTTAGTTAATTAGCTGTGAATCGCTCCGGCGGGGGGGTGTCAGGGGGAGTTGAATTATTCAGGGAGAACAGAACTCAAATATAAATACAGAGAATGCACCGTTACTCATAATGTTTTGTGTCCTTGAATTGCGAGATCATGCTTGGCGAATTACAGGCATAAATGCACATTATGTCTTAAATTTATGAGTGCCGTTTAATCAGGGTTGGAGTTTTTACTGTGTGCTTTCAATAAATACAAATTAGTTTCCAACTGAATGTTTCTCAGAGAGAACAAGCAGCCGTTTATGTGCCGTACGCAGCCTTTGTGCAATGAATAATCCTATCCAAACCCAGGGAAGCTGAATGAGGTGCCATAGCACTCCTCCTTTCTCTGGGATTTGTCGAGTCCACTGACTTTGCTTTGCATAATATGTTTGCAGTGTCATTTGCAGCACTGTTCAGCCAGGCAAACTCCAAAGATTTGTTTATTATTTGAATGTCGGCGCCATTACGCTCACCCTGTTTGAGGAAACTGTTTCCTTCATTCAGATTACACAGTAAGAGACTGGATGATTCATTTATCTTTGGAGCATTAAAGAAAGATGAATTAGATTGATTAAATTAGCTTCTGACTTGAAAGCTGGTGCCATGCATGCCATTGAATCTAATCTGTATGCATTTGATCGTCATGGCAACTGAGTTAACGCTGGTTTGCTAACGTACTTCGTGGCAAAGTTTTACAATTTGAGTCCAATGTGAAATCCGACACTAAGGGATTTGCTGAGAATAAAATCAAAAATGAAATATAAATACTGCTGATGTCAGGGGGTCTTCAAATTTATCCTAAAATTCTCATTCAACATGGCTGCCATATATTAAAATGAGCAAATAATCAATGTATTTTCCACTAATCTGCACCAAATTAAGCCTCCTTTTTTGCACTACATTATCTTATTTTTTTTATGTTGGCTTGCTTTGCTAGGAGAAACTATTAATGCATTTTGAACTGACTTGTTGCTGCAAGTTATTTATGTCATAAATAAACCTTCTTCTTCTTACAGTATAATTATTCTAATTGTTATTAGAATGAAAATGAGTTTGTATCATATTTTAAACAAAACAAAAAAAACCTTTCTACTGACATATTGCAACTTCTTATTCGGTTTCCTTTGGACATGGCATTTCTTATTTAAACAAGAATTTATTTTGGTTTCATTGAAATATAAATCTTGCCATGACTCGTATTGCATCTTGTAATAACGATGGTTGAAATAAGAAAGTTTCTCATCATAGCAAGTTTTTTTTTTTTTATCTTGTCATAACAGGAAAGTTTTTCGTTTTAACGAGATCGTTCTCCTGGATTTATGTCCCAACTCTGGCAGTTAAACACGTAAATATGGAACTGAATTGCCAAAACTGATTTGTATTGTTAAAAGTTGTTTCTTTGGAAATAATGAAATCTTTATGGCTTTCCAAATTGTTTATACAGCAAGTTCATCTAAAGTCTGATGTCATTAATGGATCTAACTTACTGAGTTCTGAGACAAATCAGGGATAAATTAAACAACTGGACAGAAAAAAGCAGCCAAAGTCCAAAAGAAAACTTTCAAAATGCCACCAGAAAGCTTGGAGAACTCTTGACAGAAAATATTTGGAAAAAAATCTAAATGAGATTGAGCAAATTTATTCTGTTTAACAGTTATTTTCTGTGGATAATCACAATTTTATCTACCTGCAGAATGAATTAAGAGACTACTTAAAATGATGAGTTTCTGCAATTACACTCTTTCTCTGCATATGTTTGAGTAAAATTAACATTGTGTTTTATTCAGTGAACTACATGTCTCTGAAATTCCAAGCTAAATTTAGTATTTATTTGCAAACAATGAGAAATGGTCAAAATAACAAAAAACATGCAGTTCTTTCAGACCTCAAATAAAGCAAAGGAAACAAGTTCATATTCATTTAGAAACAACAATACTAATGTTTTAACACAGGAAGGATTCAGAAATCAGTATTTGATGGAATAACTATGAGATTTTCAATGGGGTTCAGTGCATTGGGCTCCTGTTTTCCAGAGCTGTGTATTCAGATCAACACTAGTGTATATTTAAAAAACCCACACAAACAACAGCAGGTTGCCACTGATAGTCAAAACCAGCTCATTTTCAAACTGACCAGGTTCTCCATCTTTCCTTTACTGCTGCAAAATGTTCAAGATCTCCTGTCCATTGTAACAAAAATCCTTGCCTAAGCTTTGTCTGCTCGCATTGCAGCAGTGAAACTAGATTTGAATGGAATGCCCAAGGCTCCATAGATCTCAGACGTCTGTAAAATGATTTAGCATTTGTGGTTAGTAAATAAATACCTCTCTTGTTCTTTTGAAAATGCCACGCTGTTCTGAGGCGGGCCATTAAAATTCTGCATTGGAGCAGTTGGTAAATAAGCCGCTCTATTCCCCCCCTCCTGCTCCTTCAACCTGTTGGGTCTGCAAAGAATCTCAACTGTCAATTAATGCATTCATGGTAGCCAATAGCTCATTTGCAGTTCTAGGAACAGCGCGGCGTCGTAATTGAGTCATGATTGGCTGTGTTGCTTGGAAACTGCAGACAGATCTCAGCGTGCTGGATGGTGATATTTTGATCCAAGTGAGCTATGTCTCATAAATTTTGCAGATCTCTACAGCCATTTGTTATTGAACAGGGAATGTATGAATTAGCAAAGGATCTTGACTGCTGAAATAGGCCTTTTTTTCTTTTTTGCTGAACTTAAAAAAAAAAAAAGATTATAAAGGAAGTGTTCAGGCTGTGTTTTGCTGTCAGTGATGCAACTCTTCACAGCTTCATGTCCACAGAAGCTGGAAAAAAAAGCAGCAAATTATTACCCATAATAATCTGGTTCTAATTCTGGATGCAGTCTGAATCAGCCCACAGTCCTCAAGTTGTTTCCTAAATTATATGTTTGAACTAAAAGGGGAAGATTGTCTGATTTCATAATTACCCTGATCATAGCCTTGTCTGTCTCTCAGCATGCAATTAGCAAATAGGCCGACTCTGGAGCGGCTCTGTTGTCAAAGTAAGACAGAAAACCCCACAAAAACATGCTTTCTCTGAGCCAGGGGGCAGCGTTACAGTACACCTCCTGAACATCATGTTACAGCCCTGAAATTACACGTCCTGCAAGGAAGTGAGAACCCTTAATTATTAATGTCACAACGGTTATGACAACACTGAATATTTCATCACCGTTCGGATGCACAGCCGGCTTTATGGACAGTCCTCTCTACTTTTATGGCTTCGGGAGATGCTACGGCAAATGGACATTTCTTCTGAAAATTATGAGCCCACAGCAGAGAGGCTTTTTTATTCTCTGCCATTTTGACTTACAGCATTAAAAAAAAAAAAAAAAAAAAAAAAAAAAAATTGGTCATTTTTACCCATCAAATTATAATCATATTAACATAGGCTAAACTGCATTTTTATGCGGTTTAGTTAATATTCACCTAGTCAAATCCAGATCACCTCACACATACGGCAGATTAAATCATCTAACTTTTTCTCCGCGACAAAAATCACTGATTGTGGCCCCAATAAAACTTCACACAGGTTTGAGTGAATTAAAATTAAAACAAACTGCCCCGCTTGAACAGTTTCTTTTGCGACTTATGAGGCATAAAGTTTATTTCCTGCTTTTTTTTTTCTTTTTTTTTTTGCAGAAGATGCGTGGCTCAGGCGACGACAACAGTGTGTATGAAATGATGTGCAATGCAAGTAAGTGAGGACTGTAAGTGGTCTGCACCAGGTTTTAAAATTTTTTTCAAACTAATCTCAAGAGTATGAAAACACGCAAGAGATGTGACAGTTATTTATTAAAAATGAACGAAGCCAAAATGGAAAAGCTGACTTTGAAAACCCAAGCACACCCATGATTTAGCAGCTCATACTGCCAGCAGTCATAACTCCTGGCGATCACAGGGGTTCGGTACCACAGATGCCCACAAATAGCTAGGATCTGTGAATACTTGAGATTCCCTGTAAAGTCGCTCCGATCTGCCTATTTTAATAGTTCAATCAACAAATATACCTTAACATGCAATCATGGGCACAGTGGAAATCATCTTAGCCATACCACAGAAGCTAACATTATCTCTGTTTTTAGTAAAGAATAGTATTTTATTGATCTCTAAGGGAAATTTGCTTTTTGGGGAGCAGATAATCACTGGCAAAGAAAATAAAGGTTATTCCTAGTTTAGCTGCCAGTTGTGGATCGAGTAGTGTTGCAGCCAGGTATTTTAATGTCCCAAACTGTAAATCCTTTAAAATAAATGTACATATCCTCTACAAAATAGCCTAGAATACCAGAATACTGGAGTTGTGTTACACAGAAAAATCTGTAAATAGTGAATACTGAACCATGAATAGGCAGGAGTCAACTTTAAATGTTTTGTTTAGGAGTTTACCAGTCAGTATTAGTCTGAGACATTCTCTTAATTTGTTGTTGTTTGTCTAGTTGATGACCCATTTTGGGTTGATCTTCATCTTATACAGATGACCTTAGTCTGACCAAAGAATACTGAGATTAAAGATGAATCAACAGTTGACTCATTTACTGTGAAGCACCCATTTGTGATTTTGTGAGTGCAAATCAGGACCAAACCATTTCCACCACACCTCCATGTTGTACAGGCAGAGTAAACTGTTTCAGACTTTTTTAAATTATTATTTCTCCAAACAGCTCTACTTCTGTCTTAGCTGTCAAAAAGACACAGGTCCAGTTCATTCAGATTAATTGTTGCTGGTGTATTATTTTCATATAGACAGAGGCCGTCCGTCTCCTTGTGGCTTTCCAAAACCAGCCAGACTTGTTCAGTGGTTTTCATGCTCACATGCAAACAGAGGCTTAGATAATCCAACATCGATTTGTTTTGTGATTGTTCACTCCTAGGAAAACTGCCTCGTAAATAATAATTTCTGATTTCCAATCTATCTACAGCTGCGTTCACACTGCAGCCTGAAGTTACATAAATCCGATTTTTTGTCAAATTTGAATTTTTGCTGTGGTCGTTCACACTTCCAAAAACATGCAGCCTGTAAGTACTCTCCAGTGGAGGCTGCAAACGACCTGAAAGTGTCTCACAATGGCAGTAAAGGGAACAATAACGTCAGCATTCTCAGTGTTTTACCAACGACCATAAAAAGAAGTGCTCAGTGTTTGTGGAAGTAAACATGGTTGCTAATGATGGAGTATAGCTTACAGATTTGAAGTGGTTGTCCAACTTGAGCCAGTCTGTTAACAACTTAATCCTCATTATGGGCCACCATAGTTGTTTTTCTTCACTTGCACATAATCAGGAAAAAGAACAGTGACGTTTGTTGAGTATCAGTGACGTTCAGGTCAGATGGATGCGACCTGGACATTAGGTCACATTTGAACCGGATATGTATCGTATATCCAAGCGGCCTCGGTCGCATTCAAAAGGAATTCAACCTGTGTTGTTCAGACTCTCATAAAAAGATCAGTTACAGGTTGCATTATGTCAAAGAAAAACGAAATTGGGTCACTTCAGGCTGCAGCGTAAACGCAGCTAAAGATTGATGGGCAGCAAAGGTTTATCTCTATGACCTTAGAGATCTTTCCTCATTGCCCATGCACAGAGATTCCACACCAATTGCTCTGTGTGAATTAACAGTAGCACAAGCAAAATACATGCAGCAAAAATATTGTGTGCACTAGAGACTCTTTTCATCATGGTTGTAGGCAAACAGAGACAATGTGAGGGGGAGGACGAGGATGTCTACACGCCACTCAGGGTGAACGACGAATCAAATTCCAACTTCAAATCTGAAAAGACCTTAGACCTTACCAACCGTCCGCCAGCACCCACTCCCAGGCCTGAGTGCATGCAGCTGAAAGAGAGCAGAACCCCATACATTGCACAAGGTAACACCTTTTGTTGCATGATTTATCTGCTTATAGATGCATTAAGAGATCATTTTGTGAAGGAGTGTTTGATGCAGGAGGGGAGGAAGTGCCTAGAATGTGCACCGCCATTGTTATTGGAGTGCTGCCAAACACGGTGAAGAGCCTTTTGTACGACGTGTTTTGTTTTGATTCCATAAACCACATGAGCATGGTCGCTCCCTGTTGCAAAACAAACAAGAACGAGGCTACACAAAGACACGTTCGCTTGCGTCAAGAGCCTGCATGTTCCCTAACTGTTCAATTTCAGCTGCGTGAATATTTTATGAAGTTGAAAGATTGAGAAGTGACTGGTATTATTAAGGCTTATAAATCATTAAATCAGCTCTGACTTGTTTTGCAAATCCAAACACTTGCTCAAAAATCTATTTTTATTCCCACAAAACAACATTACACCTGTTCTTCACCTTCACCTGCATGCAGAATCCATAAGTAAGGATCACAATTGCTCAATGGACAAATTCTCGTTCGTGCGACTTATTTTCTCTGTACTGAGCTTGCATGCATTTGCTGTGCCACTTCTGTTCCCAATGGAGCTAACAAAGCAAAACAAGAAATTGAGTGTTTGGACGGATTCTCTGTCTCCAAACCATCCTCTTGGTAATACAGAGAAAAAGAGAGAGAGCGAGAAAGACTGGGGCTACCACCATCTGCAACCAATCTCGAACAGGCCAAGGCCAAGTCAGCCAGAATAAGTCATTACACATGTTTTCCACCGTCCTCGCCTGTCCCCAGAGCGTACAAGAGAAAAGGAGAGGTTTCCATCTATTGAGACAGTGCAGCTTTAAACCACACGAGGATTCAGTCGAGAGATGGGAAAGCAGAGACGAGGCCTGGTCCCGGATTAGGCGAAGAGCCAGTTACTAGATGCACGAGTGAAGTAGACTTTCCTTCTGTTGATATTTGAAGTCTAACATGGAACATTAGACATCAAAGTTAAGCCTTTTTTTTTCTTATAAAAATGCCTATTTTTTATGCCTTTGGCTGTAAAAGAAGCCTTCTTTGTAGGCTGCCATGATGTCAGATCATCTTCCAGGGTGTGGATGTGGAACCACTATCCAACATTGGTCACACAGCTGCAGATTCATTGTATTTGACAGCAGAACAGTGTAGTCTTTCATTCTGCTAACCAAAAGTATAACTTAATTGGTGCCTAATTCAACCCAGGAGTGTATCAGTCTGTATATGCCTGTTTATACAGACCAGATGCAAATACGTTAGCAGACTTAGTTGATGTATTGGTTTTTCTGTCCTTAGCCTTTGTTTTATAATGTATCTTCTGGCTCCATCTTGTGGATGAAAAACCTAATTACAGTAGAAACAGGATTTGTGGTGTTTTTTTTAAACAGGTTCTTACTATTTTTTTTTTTTTTTTAGTTTTTAAAAAGAAGAAAATACCCAGGGGGGACACCGATGTGTATTCACTTACATCGAAACAGGGTGAGTGATGGGTTGCCCAGCAGGGCTCTGAAATTAACATGGAAAGAAATTGAGTGTTTTTTGTGTTTTTATTTGAAAAAATACGTTTTTTTTAAAAACCGCACCAAGATTTGTCCATCTTTCCATCCATCCATTCATCAAACTACATTTCCATTCCGTAATCCCTAAGCTATCCATACATATAATATTAATTTAGCTTTCCATTCATGGAAAGCTGAACTGATCTTACTCAAATGTATTAATTACTCTGTCTCAGATTCATTCAAGCATACTTATTATCTCGGTTGTTCAGAAACATTTATTGTATTTTGTTGAATTTAAATTGTAAGGAGAACTGTCACTTAACGAGTCACTTTAGAAACTGGTGCTTCAAGGTGTCAGGAAGTTAGAAAAATACATTAAAAAAGCATCTTAATCAACAGAGTTGCGTCCAAAACGCAGAATAGCAGCATTTTCCTTTGTTATCATGATGGACTCATATGAGAGAACCAATTTGAAATAGTGACTTTACTTTGATTTATAGAACACATTTACATTATTAGAAATGTTCTGGTCAGTAAAAGATCCCGGGTTTGTGCACTGCAGCTCAAAAACAACAAGGCAGCGCCTCCGGCACCTACGATACCTTCGTACCCAATAAGATGCATCTTGAGCAGCTGGCGGAGCTCCAGCAGAGGATAAAGACTGGAACGCTCTCTAAGGCCAAAGGTCTCAGTCACATCAGCGACCAGCAGCAACAGCAGCAGCAAGTCAAAAAGAGCGCGGCAAACAGGCAGGAGGTAGGACCTCAGAGCACTCTGGCTGGATAAAAAGAAACGCATCTATAACCTCGACTAGCTCTTTCAGTAGAACTACTGGCATTGTTGGAAAATGGTGCAGAAAGCTTTACGTGTTTTCAGTTAGACATCTAGTAACATTTGAACGGTTTTACATCATTTTCGCTTCGACCAAAGGTCATTTAGGTGAAATATGAGGTTTATTCTTATTCTGTTTTATAAATAGTTGTGCTCAATGAGCAGAATATTAATGGGAACATATGCAACAAAATGGCATGGCCTGGTTGTTTAGCCACTGCAGCAACTTTACCAACAGATGTAATGCAGAACAAGAAACTATTAGCAGAATAAACAGAAGCAAATGATTTAACCTAGACAGTTTCTACAAGCCTTTCGTCATATTGGCATATGGTGTGGCTCTAAGTTATTCATGCATTTTTAATAAAATGTTTGCTGGAGGAAATTAGTTGTATTTTTATAGGACAACAACTTTATTTAAAAGTATAGTTTTGTCAAATAAAGAAAAACTAGACTCTTACTACTTTATGTTCTATATATTGTTGATATTTATGTGAAATTATGTAAAGAAGCGCATAAAGTAGTTCACAACACAATGATAATAATCATAATAAAAATATCAAAAGTACCACATATGTTTTGTGTCATTCTGATAGTAAATTGAAGGACAAAATTACTGAAAACAAAATGTTTATATTAAACCTATATTTAAAAAGAATAACTGCTTTGTTGTCATTTAACTTATGAAGAGCACAGAGCTGAAGGTTGCAGAGCTCTGCTCTAAACACTGAATAAAAACTCATAAAAGTTGATTAAGTGTCGTTTGAGAACACTGCGGCGACACCGTATAAAAGCCTGTAAACATTACAGACACTTCAGGGTGTCAAAAGGAAAATTACGAGAGAAGATGCTGTTTTTTATCACCGCAGGAGAAGCTGAGTCACCTGAGAGCCGGCATCATCAACAACAGAGACGACTGTTTGTACGGTAAATGTCCTGCCGTACTGAAAGTTTGGTATCAGCACAGAGAGACTTTAATGTCCCAAACTGCAAGTAGTAAATGCCTTTCTTCTCTCCCTTGCAGATGAAATCAACAATGTTCACCTTACACCAAGTGAGTCCTTGAAAAGCCTTATCTCGGAGCACAGTTGAGGCCTGTGTTTGCATGCCTTCCTGCAGTCCCAGTTTTAGTGCTGGGTGGATTTAATCCTCTGAGAAGGCCAGGGATTTGTTTAGTCAAATCCTTAGTGTTGAGTTTAGATGGAAAGAGTTTCAGCAGCAATAATAGGGAATTTTTCATTTCCCAGAATTGCCAGTTTTCTGCACGTCACAAAGTAATCTTCCCACCTTTCAGGCTATCAGGTGAAAGAGAGTCGGCGAGAAAACCAACCCTTTGACTCTGGGTTTTATACAAAGCCACTAAAAAAAGAGCAGGTGAAAAGTTTGACCTACATTAGCAAAACAAATAACTTGTTTCACAGGCCTGTTTATTTGATTTGATAAGTACGACTAATGAAGTTACAATTTTTTTAATTTTTGCTTTGTTTTTCTTTGCAGAACGATCAGAGAACTGACAAACGGTGAACATGCATGTCAACATTATTTACGGGATTTAACTTTTTTTCTGAAATACGCTTCTCTTCTTTATGTGAACATCCAATAAAATCAGTTTTCTGTTTTAGTTTCTATGTTATGGGAATTGGCCAGTTTCTGAAAAAAGAAATCACACCCCACTGAACTCAGTTCTAGCATTTCTTTTATTCATCCAGGGTTTTTTGGACTTGTATAAATTTAGATTTGTTGTTGTACATTTTAGGTTAGATATAAAGGATTTCAGAACCTGATAATGAACGGTTGATTTATTTATTCAAATACTTTATTTATTTGAGGGCATACCTTATTTATACCAAGACTATACAGTCCTTAAAAGTATTGAGAAGTCCCAATTACAAAGGTTAGATCACACAATATCACCCATATCAGAAAACGCCACTGTTACATTATGTCATATTATTTTAGAACAACTCACTATATCTGTGGTATTTATGTAAATCAGGTAAAGGTTAAAAAAAAAAGTAATTTTTTTATATATTTTTTTCTTTTTCAGATCTATTCACTGCAGATTTTTATGCTATTGTATGAAAATCAACCTCTTCTGTCAAATTTAAATGTCTTTTACAAGTGTTAGAAAAGTCAGTAGTTATCTTGATTTCTGAATGGATTTTAATGAAGTTTGTCTCTTTTTATGTAAATTGTGGCATTTAATTAAGCATCATTTCAATTTAAAACTGAACATATTTAATGATTTTCTTTCATTATAATTTATTTTAATTATTATTTTGTGATATTAGAAAATGTTTATTCGTTTCTTTCAGAAGTTAAACGATCTAATAAGCGTTACCACTGTGTCACAAGTTGGATTTTTGAGGATTATTTTTGTTAATCATCAACACCCAAAATGTTAATAAATGTCAAACATGTTTGACTTTTAATGTTCAACAAAGTGAAAGTAAGGGTTTGACCCTTGAGAGTCGCATATATCTGCACAATTACTGGACAACAGAATTATTACAAAATACACCCATTTTCTGTCTCATTTTCCTTTTTCACCCATTTAAGTGAGAGTTATAGACAAACACCTCAAAGCTTTCCAATAAATATTTCTGACATTAAAAGAAAGAAAAAAAGTCAGTTAAGAATATAGCTACTCTTCTATTGAACAGTGATCTGCCTTCCATTCACACTTTTACCTGTCAATCATTCCAGTTGACCAATCAGTGATCCCTAACTGTACCGAAGTACACGCCCTTTATCTGCAGGAACTGAACCTCATCAACATTTTATCACTAATTCTCTATTATTACACATTCCTACTATTGCAAATCTCAAGTACTTTTACTTTAATTTTAGCCCTTATGGCAAAAATAAAAAGTTTGGACACCAACACTTTAACAATTCAGGTTTATTCAGTTTTGAGTAAAAAAAAAAAAAAAAATCCCTAAAAATTATGATATGGTCAAAATAGTCACTTGCCTAATAATTGTGCAATGTATATTCAACTATGCACAAATTATTGCCCTAAAACTGACTTTTAAGATTAAGCAAATGTCACAGTTCCCCCTCTAGAGGGAGCCACATCTCTAAACATTCCTCAGTGGTGACAATGAGGCAAACAAACCATCTGGTGAGCGCAGGAGCACCTGCTGACCTCCTGTTGGCTAAGAGACAAGCTATGGAAAAATCCATCCATCCATGTTTATGAATGTAAACAGCCACAGAAAGAAACACCCATGTGGAGGGTGAGAAGATCAGGGAACAGCTTCTTGCTGTGTCTGGCTGCAAACAGGAAGCATGTGTTCAGTTGTGTTTTGTATGGAGCCAGTACGTGTCCAAATGAATCCGTGAATGAAATGAAAAAAAAAAACAGTTTGTTTACTGTGATGAATGAAAAAAAAAATGCTCACAGAGGGGTTTTCCTAAAGGTCACAGAATTGATTTCGTGTTCAACTCCCACCTGGACCGTCTGAACACACAGAGGCCTTTTTGTGCTGCATCAGACTCCACTGTGTCTAGGTGTTAAAAATCCAAGCTTGCCATCGTTTCTCAAACTAATTTCTCACACACACACAGACACTAGCTCACTGGTGGAGCCCTGCCTGTGGCTGAATGAATGAATGAATGAATGAAAGGACGGGAGCTGCATGGGGAATTCGGTGAATGTGCGGCTAAATCCGAGCCCGGTCTTGAAACCCAGGCAGAAGCTGAACCTCGTGCCAACAAAGCAGCTGGGTACACGCCGGGCACATTTTTCTGTTCAGCCATGCTCTTTGTGAATAATATGTATCAACGCCGTCCCCGCTCAGACCTGCCAGTTAGCCTTTGGAGATGATCCGGCTTCAGCACCCCGTGGCATCTCAGGCATATGTTTGCCCGTCGCCTGCTGAGCATATCTCAGCATCAGAAGCGGCGGAGGGAGAGGCAGAGGGAGAGAGCGAGGCTTCGGATCGAAGCGTATGCAAATATCCGAGGTCCACCGTGAGGGACGGTCCCCCAGCTGCAGAGGGAGCTTCAGCTGGCATGCGTGGCACGACGGTGAACACGTTTCTGGATTTGGGTAGCGCCGTTTTAAAGGCAGTCAAATCAAACCCGTCCTGTGTTTGCACTTTGACACAAACATCCGGATGTTTTCTGAAGCACAAAACCTCAAATTCCACTTTTTATTTAAGCTGGCCAAACAGATTTCAGTTATTCTAGAAATTGATGACCATTTTAATACCAAAATGCAATACTATTGTGTTTACTAAAATGGGCTCTTTACATTCTCAAATTGTATTATTTTGTTACGACTATGGGTGGGCATTTATCATATTGTTTATCATTTATTATGATAACAATTTGATATATTTGTGGCTCCCAACGCAGTTGAACAATAATACAAATTTGGCTGGTCAAATTTAAGTTTATGGTCAAAATTTGACATTTAAGTATTATGAATACTTTCACAAGACACTGCAAGAACTGAGTCAAGAAGTATTTTTATCTGGGTTCATTGAGGGCTGGAAGTGCTTTTGGAAGCTAAATGAAAGTTGAATTTACGGTCCTGCATCAAGAACAGAAAAGGATCAAATTCCTCAATTTGTTTTCTTCAATCTCTATTTTCCACCATCAGGCTTTGGTTGGGACCAGTAGGATTAAACGCTTCATGCATCAGTAATAACGTTATAACACATCTGTTAAGCGGTGATGGCCTTTATCAGCTGGAACATAAAAAGCTAAAGTTGTCGCTTCATATCCTAAACCTCTTTCATACTGCTGAAAAAAACATTAGTTCAACTTATCAGGAATAAGTAGTCTGTTGAAGAGGCGTGCATAAACAGGACCCTTCACCACCACTCTGCTGTGCACCTTTGCAGGAGCATAACGCAAACTCCCTCACCCAGTCCCGTCTCCAACCTCGAGATTAGGGCAGAGGATTGTGCACAGCTGCTCCCTCAACATCCTAGATAAAAATCAGGCAATTTCACAGTCGGTGGCATTCTTTCATCCCCTAATCCACGAGCAGCTCACAGTTCAAGAAGAGCCTAACTGGGATGAGAACACGCTTTTTGGAGTTGACCTTTCCAGACAGTATGGGTACAGTTGTGCAGATGTTGAGTACCAGATCAAAAACAAATAGTGCAAATTGTTCTTATCTCCTGGACTAATTTAATTAGGAAAGTGAGGCAAGGATTAAATATTTTATGACATCTAAAACAATGGTGGTGTCTAATATCTTAGCAGTAGGTTGAACTGATAAAACTGTGAACATACAATTCAGAGGTGCAATTCATTAAAGAAAACCAATTGACAATTTCATGATGCGCCGACGTAGTTAAAAAAAATGACTAATGGTCAAGAAAACAACAGAAGAAAGTTAAGTCATATTTACAGTGATTGAAGACCAAAGTGCAAGAATAAACACCTTTCGACTCATAGCTAGGGTAGTAGCGATACAATAATCTCATGATATGATACGATATTCTGATCACAATAGTATAAGTATCATATTTGGTAAACGATACAATAAGATTCGATGCACTTTTACGATTTTCTGAAAGATTTTAGAAGGACAGAGAGATTTTACTGACATTTTGTGTTCCACAGACTTGGATTTAAGTAACAGAAAACTGATTACACAATACCTGACTCTGATTGGACAGAGTCCAACAGTCTACAGCTGGACAAAATGAATCAAAGATGCAGTGGGAAAATTCTTTTCTGTCACTTAATTTATGTGGATTTGACATAAAACTCAAAGTTTCAACAGTGATCCACTCCCTTTCACATAACCAGAAAAGCCGTTTTTTAAAAACATTTCTCTGACATTCTGAAAAATATGGTTTACTTTTAACATAACTTACTTGGCCTATTAACACAATTAAAAACTGGCGTGTAGTTTATAATGTGCACTTTGAGCACAAGTTGAAAGTGAGACGGGGGACGCGAAGTCTTGCTGCTATGATGTCACAAACCAGACAAGTTAAAAAGACAGTAGAAACCTATGGTCCTCTATGGTTTAATATATTGATACTCACAGATGGAAAAAAAACAAAAAACGATACTTTCTGAGAGGAAAAATCAATAAATATCGTAGAATCGATATAATTATACAGCCCTACTCGTATCGAAGTAGTTTCTGAAGTGTTTTCATATTCTCATTTGGACATTTCCGCAAAGAAAGATGAAGAAGACATGATGAAGATCAGACAGATAAAGGGTTTCAAAGCTATTTGTTTAAGGTGGAGTTTGACTCCAGTGGTTGCTGAGCCTCAATGAAGGAAAGCTGAAGTAACTGGTGAAAAGAATGACAATCTTCAAAACTTAAAATTGGATGAAATTTAATTTCCATTTGAATTTTCCCATCTGACTAGTTTTCCTATATGCTAAAAACGAACATGTAAATGTATTCTGCTTGCAGGCTTCGACTGCAAGAGTTTCGTGATGAGCTAGTACAGAGAAAACATACAAATTCAAAGTAGGGCACCAGAAAAAAAAAAAAAAAAAAAAAATCACCTGCAATCTGGAAAACCTTCAACATCAGTAAAACCAGAAACATTTCCTCATGTGAAAATTAAATATTTTCCTAAAATTCAAAGCTTCCACAGTTCAGAGTCTCTTTTCTTTTCAGTTTTTAAATAATAGAGACAAAATGCTTGCTCCAGTAGCCAACAGGCTTTAAACGTGGAAGAAAGTGGATGGACGATGAATCAGGGATGAGTGGACAACAGCTGACAAATAGATTGTTTCAATAATCAATAGATAAAGTGTTTTTATGTATGAATGTCTTGCTATAGCTTTACAGAACTCAATTACCAACACAGGTGGAGTTTTACTTTATACATTTACAAAACAATAAAACAAATGTATTTAATTAGAAAATATTTGATCAGAAAAGCAGCAAGTAGATTTTAACGCTCACTGCATGTATTCAAAAGTTCAAGCTACTTCCTGTTTACTCGTACGCAGCTGATTTCCTATAAAAGCTTCGCCATAAGAGGACTACACGTACAAACTTCCTTTAAATGTTCTTTATAACTGTAGCATCGCCCCATCCTTCACAGAACCCCCCCTCTCGTTCTCAAGTCATCCAGTGGACCTCTTTTCTCTGACCCCAACATCCATTTGCAGAGCAATTCTTCACTCAAGTTCAAACAGGGGACAAAAAGGTACTTCATGGCGGAAAAAAAAAAAAAGAAGGGCCCATGAATCAAAAGGCACGGAAATGGAATTCACTGTACAAACGCTGGGAGAATTTCAATGTCCGCCGAGGCACAGTGGAGCTCTGTTCGTTTCTGTTCGCGGGCTGAGGGGTGAAAGGAGCAGCCGCCGCAGCGGGGCACATCCATTCTGACAAGACCTTATGCACACTCTGAAAAAGGCCTGAGCAAGGTCTGTTTGTTTAAGAGGAAATGGACCCAGCTGAAGCTCCAACAAAATAACAGGGTCGTTTAATGGTTGCGCCTCAGTGTTTATTTGGCAGATATGAAACCAAATATAAAATGCTTCCCACTTGCTGTGCATATTAACAAATCAGGAAATTTCATTTTAGTATTTGTCTTCTTCCTCTCAAGTTAAGCAGCATCTTTATTAACTGGTATTTCACTGGGAATGTGGCCAAACCACACATGAAAAGATCATCATGCGAGTGACAAAATTCAATGTTTCAGTCAGGACCTCGCTGATAAATTAGACAGCTGTGGTATTTTGCTTGCTGTTAGCTGTGATTTATGCAGAGTTTACATGTTTCTCATAAAGAGGGCAGCTCTCTTCTCACGTTTTAAACACTGAGCATATAGTAAGCTACTTCATAACGTCTAACGGTTGCAAATATTGAAATTAGCCTTTCTTTAACACGTCTGACCCCTTGAGATGCTCATCCAGACAACGAGATGGTTTCTGGAACACTGCAAAAACACCAAACTATTGTTGTCTAGTTTCTAGACATTGAAGAAATTGAAGTGGAGGAAAAACGGGGAACTCTTCAAAGATTTTTGCCATTTTTAAATTTCCCATGTAGCAGATTTGTTTGTTTGTTTGTGTATTTGTTTGTTGGAGAACTTTTCAAATGATTTGTAAGGGTTTCAGTTTGGAATATATCTGAATTCTTGTGAACCATTGTGAATCTTTTGTGAAGCAAAGTTTTTCTGCTTCCTGTATGTTTCCTTTGTTCATGCAATAGGTACCTTTGCTGAGAAGAGATTATTTATTCAGCCACTTTTTTAAAAAGTCAGTCAGGAGTGTAAGGCAAACAGATTTCATCCAAAAGTTAACATCTCAGTGTACTTCATGCATTACGATGACAATGGTGTATCGCTGCGTGCTGCCCTGACCTGGAAACCAGATGTTAGGAAAAATACAACCAAAGTGAAAAAATAGTTCCTTCCAAACAATTAGCTATGGTTGGCATGCTCTTTAGCTGCATTCACACAAGTTGTTAACACCAGTAACTACGGACGGATGGATGGATGGACGGACGGACGGACGGAAAGAAATGCATGAGCCTGCAAGCAATTACCATCATTTCAATATTCCAGCGGGCAGGCTTATTTTTGTGCTACCTCTGTATCAAGAGATCAAACTCATTACACGTCTCCTAATGTAGATTCTAATTAAACAGACAGTGAAGGATGAAAACAGCCACACAGGTTTCCTGATTACTTCCTGACTCCTTTTTGATCGAGAAACAGCAGATAAATCCTGAGTGATGTGAAGGCCATGAACACCAGGAATGATCCTCTGACCTCATCCCAGCCTCGCATCTGCTAAAGGGCATAACTGCTCCATCCTGCGCCCCTCTATGACCCTTGGCCATTTGACAGTGGGTCAAAACTGACCAAACAGAGCCTGCCAAGCACCCCTGTCTGTGGGCCCCGGGCACCAGACTCAGGGGCCCTCGCTGGCCTCTTTGCTTTTTGAGGCTTTGGGAAGATTAATAGGCCTCCTCCGCAGAGCGCCTTTGTGAGTCAGCGCCCAGGCGTGTTCAAGCTGTTGGGTTTGCCAGAGACGAAAGGAGCAGCGGCTAATTCCACCGCAGGTCAGTTTGTCTGTTGCTGCTCTGCATTTCCAATCGCTCGGAAAGGTCACATCCGGACCAGGAAACAAAACAAAAACAAACTCGGAGGAAAAATTGCAAACCCCAGAATTAAAAGAAATAAAATAAATCTTACATTGGCCTTTATCTGTGTGGTGATCGTAACCCAAAATGCCCAGCTGAGCAAATCAAACACACAATCCAGTCTGCTCTCAGTTCAGTTTGGTTTATGGATTAATGCTGAAATCAACGATGACATGCATGCAAATGTACATATCATATTTGCACAGCCGCTTTCAGAAAGAGGCGCTAATCATACACAAACACTTGGGTTATTTTAGCCTAGCAGATTCGTTAGTCTCATTTAAACACACAATGCTGTGGAAAAGTCTTTACCCCTTACAGATTTCTCCGGTTTTGTTTGATTGTCATACCAAAAAATTTCAAATCAACAAATTACCCAACCAGACTTAAACAAACAAAATAAATATAAACTGCGTTTTTAAATGATAATCTCATTTCTTAGGGAAGACCAACAAGATCTCTACCACGTTAACACAGAAATTAACTGGTTATCCACATCACATTGGAAACCGGAGAGCAATACAACTTCCCACAATTAGGATTTATTAATGTCAGACCTGAAAAATCACTTAAATATAACATTATGTCAAAATGAAGTAGGCTAAAAGACAGTGATCTGAAACTCCAGTCCTTAAGGGTTGGGGTCTTGCAAATTTTATATGTCTCTCTGCTTCACCACACATGGCTCCAATATTAGCTCGTTAGCAGACCCCTGCAAAGCTTGACTGCATGCTGGTGAAGCAGTTTCACCATTTGATTCGAGTGTGAAGGACAATGGACACATCTAAAAGTTGTGGGACGCTGGCCCTCTAGGAATGCCGTTTGAAACCACTGCAAGATCTTGAAAACATAACATACCTAAGTCTAAGAAGAACCCCAAAATTTCAGGAACAGATGAGAAACATTTACATCTATGGGTCTGGAAAGAGTTACAAAACCATTTTTAAAGGCCAAGACATACAGGATCCATGTTAAAGTTAATGGGGCCTCGCAGACCGCCAACAATTCCCTGCAACTACGTCTCCAACTGTCCGACTAGGCAGCAATTTGACGAGAATGTCATGAGTGTGGCAAAGTACAACACATCTGCTTTGGGGGAAAAAACATGCAAGGCTCTTTTACCCACAAAAGCAGCAGTGTGGTTATCCATGCCGGGACCTCAGAGGTACAGAAAAAAATGAAAAAGTGAAACGATAACCTTGCTTGAGCAGGTTTTTTACTGCTGATCCGGTTTGTGCTTATGCAGGTGGGATTTCTGGTACATTAGCCTGGCCATTACCTTCCTATGTAATTATACCTGATTCTCATCTCTCTTCAGCGCTCTCTCTGGTATTATTCCTATTGAAGAGGACTTGTCTGGTTGGGGCTGGTTCAGGCTACCGGTACATACTCTCACAAGAATACTTGATCTTGTGAGTGAGTTGATTCGTACAGGTACCGTCATGTCAGAGTCAGGACAAAAGAGTCGGATCCAAGTGTAAAGAGTCAGACGCAAGAGGTGTGTGTTGGCCTTAAGGCCTGAAGTTTCCAGAGAACCACAAATTAAGAAAACATGAAAACTATTGAGGCAGAAGCTGCCCTTTTCGAGTTGTGTGTAAAATCTTCTCACAGGATTTCAGAAAAGAACATACCAGCTGTTAAATAATGTGGTGGGAGTATGATGGTCTGGTTCTGCTTTTCTACTTTAGGACTTGGACATGCTGTAACTGATAGAACTATGAATTCTGTGAAGGTGAATGAAGTAAAGCAAAGCTTTTTAGGGTGAACTAGTAAAGTTTTGGACTGACGGGACCTTATAGAAGGACTTCATACTTTTCTGAAAAGAAGAGTGGGCCAAGTATTCTTCCACAGCGATGTCAATAAATTCTTTGCCATTTATTGCAATCATGATGGCAGGTATTCCCACCGAAGGTGGTACAATTAATACATTTTGGGGAGCAATTAGAAACATTATATATAAACAGTTTGCCTTGGACTGCAATTTATCCATTTCCCTGAATAAATTAAAAAATCATTTGGGAATTTTGTATTCACTCAGGTTATCTTTGTCCAAAATTAAATGTTTTGACAATCAGAAACACTTTACTGTGCCAAAAAAAGGAGGGGAAAACAGAAGCGATTAGAAAACACTTGATACAAACCAAACAATTTTTTACACCAACTTCGAACGTTGAGCTGAAAATGTCATAGAATATTTTTTTCTGGACTTTATGCAAAAAAAGCTTTTGGGCTGAAACCATTTTAATGATTTTTCTTCGCACTTGGTTGCAGGTGAGGGCCTTTTGATTCCTGTCATGTCACGCCTCCAGTCGTGCAGCCACCAATAAAAGCCTCTTTCACCCTCTCTCTCTCCCCTCACCCTCTCACACGCACTGACAGTGCGCACATACGCGCGCACACACACACACACACACGCACACCCACACACACACACACAGTCTTCTAGCTGCTCCAGGTGCCAGGGTGTGAAGAGATCAGCCAATCCCAGGCCTCATCTGAAGCTGGATGGTGGCCATCGTGTTATTAAAAGCTACGGGTGAGCTTTGCTGCTCGCCTTTTCCTCTGCGCTCCAAACGATTTATTGGGGAAAAAAAAAAAAAAAAAAAAAGACTTATGAAACAAAACAGCGTTGAGAAGAGGGTATGCTTCCCAGAGGGGGGAAAATAAATTTGAGTTTTCTGTTAGTTGTCTGATAAACAGCGCACTGAATCACCGCTACCATCCATTTTCATGAGCTGATAAGGAACCAGCTTATGGGTCATGATGGCATGATTGATGTCTCCATCTCGCTGCTCTTTGTGTCCAACAATAATTTCCAGTGATATTATTTCCATAAACATCATTAGGAGACAGAGTCGTTCCATCTCCTCAATCAGGACTACTGGGAAAGCTGAAGTGCCTTTGATGAGATGAGATCACATTTTAGAGGGAGCCGCTTTCCTCCTCGCCTGTAGCCAAAAACAGCCCTAATTGTGTTTTGTCCCATATGTGAATTATTATTAACGGCGATTCATTTACTACACTTCCTTTGCCAATTTCCTAAATTAAAAAAAATAGCATGTTGAGATTTACAGCGCCTCACCCCCTTTCCACACTCATTTCCAGAACCAGCTTCCAGCGTAGCTATGGCAACTTCCAATCATCAAGGTTGGTAGAGCCTGCTGGCCGTGTGCTTGGCGCGAGGCTCTGAGAGGCGCAGGTGGAGCACATATGGAACAATGGCCTAGTAGAGAAAAAAAAAAAAAAAAAGAAGCCCCCTGCCCGTCTGCATGTGCCAGCAGTGCCCATTTTAATCCCAGCGTTACCTTCTAGTGCTCTCTGATGGAGATGTTCGGCTGCAATCACAGCCTCCGACCAGCGCTGGGCCTGTGCCAAACTTCACTTCACAAAGCCAGAAAAGTCTCAGAAAGTCATGCATCCATCCTCTTTTAGATTATTTACCATTACCAAAGCAGTGATGGCTTTTCCAGGTTCATAATTACTGGTTTCTACTGAATATGCCCCATTATAAATTTATATACATATCTATACATAAATATATGGTTTGTACATTCGTGGTCATACATACGTTGCGCATTAATGACGTTTGTGGCCCATATGGCTCGTAATGGGAGCAGTAATTTTATGGAAATCACCAGCATGTGTGGTAAATAAATCAATCATCCAAGAAGCCTTATCTATCACTGCACATTTTAGCAGTCAGCTCCATGTAGGTTAATTAAAGCACAATGGCCGAGGAGAGGACCTGGCACCCATCCTGCTTATGTTTAAGCCTTCTCAAGGCCTGCTGAGCTGAAGCTCTATAGCCAGATGAAATGTGCGCATCTATCCTCCCCCATCCCTTCACTCAGTGCATAAATCATCGATAAGGGCCTCAGCGTCGACCCCAAATTCCATGAACAATGATATTTGTTCACAAACAACGCGCATGGCTGCTTGTCAGACTTCAAAGTACAGGCTGTGTTTCTCTAGGCTTTATGTGCAGACTTTATAATGTAACAAAGATTTTTCTTAAAAGTCAATTTATCTGGTTTTGGAACAAATCCATTAAGTTTTAAGATGAGTTTTGGTAATGTGTGCCACTGCTAATTAGTGGTTTTGTTTCGTGTGAGCTCTGAGATAAGTACAAATTTCTGTGAAGCGCAGTGATGGAAATTTTATGTATTTTATTAATTGCAATACACAAAATATTTCACAAGTAAAAGTTCTAATTGCATAACATTAATGAAGCATTTAAGAAAAACAACCAAGAAAAGGTAAAAAAATAAAGTCGCAAAATCTTGTGTTTTTTTTTCTAATAAACAGCTGAGCTATCTATGCATCTATGCTATCTATCTCTTCAATGATGTGGCTAATCAATGCTAACTTGTTTTATTTCATATTTCTAACTATAAAATTTGGGCAGAACATTTTGTTCTTCTGTGATACATTTTTAATTGCTGTGATTTTTAAGCCCTAATATGTCCTAAAATACTTTAAAAGTCAAGCAGATTAAATGTGCAACGTTGTTAGACGGTTCCACCAAAACAAACCAAGTTTTTTTTTTTAAATCAAGTTTCTTTGTATTTCAATAACAATTCAGTTCAAATTGCTTTAGAAATGACATATTAAAAATTATTTTACAAACATTTACTCAATTAACTGTTTTGAAAACCGCGTTAAGCTAATGTTGTTTTCAGTTTTGCTATCAAGAACTAAGCTAACACTAGCAAAGCGCCAACCCATTGTGACAAAATGCAGCATCTCAGTGAGGATTTATGGAACAAAACTAATGTTCAGATTAATTTAATTATAAATGAGTATGTTTTAAAGTGACTAAGCTTTATTTTTAGCTTTTATGTACTGTGAGTTGTTTTTGCTCAAACATCAGAAAGCAGTCAGTTCTTATTCTTTATCTTTTTCTGAAAGCTCCATGAGACCCATTTTATCCCACATGCAACGTCATGCCACACTTTAAATATGTACAATTATTTTGTAAATGCCTATAAACTGTTAAAACTAATTCTTAGCATTCTCAGAATTCACCCCAGCAATGTTCTGGTTTTGGAAGCCAGAGCTAAATCAACGTTAGCCATGCTTAAGTACAATGTTTACACAAATTCAACTTTCTTTAGCAGATTCAAAGAACAAAATTTCATGTTTGTCACTTTAACTGAAACTGTGACTTTTCTTTCTCTCAAATTTATTAGCTAAAGAACAGATTTTATAGGGCTTTTGCAGTAGTACGTCAGCAGATTTCCTGTCTAAATTTCCTGGAGGTCACGCAGAAAACATTTTCTCTCTTTTTTTTTTTTTTTTTTTTTTAACAGTAAATTAAGCACCTGTCCTGTTGTTAACAGAAACAATGAAATTAAATTACCAGGTTTTATTATTCAAAAGGACAATCTGGATAAGTAAACAGAGGAATTATTAAAGAGGAAGATGATCTGATTCAACAAGGGAATAAAGGAGGCTTTATGTGGTTGATTACAACCACATAACATATCATCATATCAGATTATTCTCTATGAATATAGTTACTACCATATTTTCTAAAGGAAGAGATTTTTGTGGAGGGGGTTAGAGAACATGTTGAGTTCAGGTTTGGTGTATTGTATTTCACAGATTAGTAAGTTACCAAATTGAAAGCTAATGGCTTGTAGTGCATACCAATAAAAAAATGTAAATAAACATTCTTACCTGGCTGGCAATAACAGTAGTTTGTGTATTCCACTCAGATTTTTCCCTGTGCCAGATCAAGTAGTTCTCCATTTCCAGGTCAGAAATGTTCAGCAGCCTAAGCAAACATAATTCAGATTACATTCACTATTTAGCATCTGGTATGAGTCTTCTAGTTAATCAATGAAATCTTTAGTATTTGAAAACTCCTCACCAAGTATCAAGGTGACCTCTAGTTTCAAACATGGAATGTATCTGGGGTAATCAAGTTAACTATAAAATTCTGCTAGCAAAGCTCAAACCCACTGTGACAAAAATAACCATTTTTGAGGATTTAAGAAACAAAACTACTGTTGATTTTTGTTTTTGATTTTCAGAAACAGTATGGACAGGAACTGCTGCTCTAAAAATCAACGTTACCTTTCTTTTTAAAAGTCTTTCACAGGCTAACATAACGACGGTTAATATCTCCATGGTTACGCTCATCTTGACGTCACGTTATTTAAGAATTCGAAGTCACCACTAGCCACAGGGCTACTACGTCCCTTCATAATTCAAAGCGCCATGATGGACGTCGGAAATGAGGGTCTGAAATTGTTTTCCCAAGTTGTTTTTGTCAGTTTATTCGTGGCTTCTTCTTGTTCGAGTTAAGCTAATTTATTCCTGAGCGTAACACACCTCGTTGGGGTGTTACGCCAGACGGCGGTATTTCCTAGCTTGAAACAGCTAGCTTACAAACCGACCCGTACTTCCTGCGCTCCTCGTGACGTGTTCATCAATTTACCGACTAGTCTCCACATGATTTATGTCTCTGTCATGAACAGCGCTTTCCCTTACGCCGTAGCGACATTAAAAACGTACAGAAGACGAGACGCTAATCAGTTTTTTCCGTACATGTTATGCCGGGGCTTTGTTTCCATGGTTACTACTATGGGTTACACGTGCGATACTTCTTCATAATGCAATATTTGATGTCTTTCTAATCATCCTTAATTATAAAGCATATGAACATTAATCTTCTCACCTTGTAAAAGGTGTCCGCTGCAAATCCGCGGTTACACCGAGGGCTGGCTGCTATCCATCTATCCTCGTTAAAAGTTATGCAATAAAACGACAAGTTTTGTTTTCACCCTTGTCTGTTTGCGCGGCGACCACGAAGCACAATGTGGCCATTTTTAAAGTGAAATCAACTAAATAAAGGCGATATCAGGCCATCACGTGCTGTTTTTTGATAGGCTTTACAGGAGTGGGCGGAGTTTCGACTAGAGTGACGTCACGCGCAAAGCCCGCCATACGGTAAGTGTGCTTAAATGGTTTTGAAAATATAAATTAGAAGTGGACTTGGTTGCTCCTAGAAAAATATTTAATGAACAATAAACAAGATAAATTTCTTATAAAATTATGCATAATGTTTATCCTGTTAAAACATTTTTGATAAAGAGATATAAATGAGATTTGGACCCTATGTGTACTTTCTGTAAAAATAATAAAGAGAAGATGTTCATCTCTTTTGGGATTGTAATTATACCAAAATATTCTGGAGAGATATGTCAATTTTTTTTCAAAGAAATTTCAATATTACTTCAACAGTTAAGAATGTTTTGTTTGGGATGGAGAAATGTAAACTTGTCAAAAGTTTACATTTACATCAAAAAATTTGTATACGTTTTAACTTTTTTATTATTATTTATGGTAAATGTCATATTCACACTTCCAAATATTTGCAACAAAAACCCAGATTTTATTGTCTTCTATTAATGTCCTTCAAAAGTAGATCAAATGCTAAAGCCATTTAAATCATAGCTGCTCGCAGTTTTTGCACTAACGTAATTGGGAGTTTATTGCAGATTTTTCTCAGAAATTGTCAAAAACTTTTTTACTTGTATTTTAACAGCTGCCTCAACCTAAATTGATGCCAGATTATAGTCCATGACTTATACATCAAGTAATAAAAAGTCACATTTAGCGTAATAAATAAGTGCTAATATTTCAAATATTTCCAAATTACTGCCACAAACACTAATTTTTCACAAATCACAAAATCCTGGAGGGACTGAATAGATGTTCAATAATATTTCAATTTAGCAACTGAGTAATATATTAACAGTTTGTGAACAAGTTTTATCAATACATTGTGCCACAACCGGCTGTTTAAGAGCACCAATGATATTGATTTGGGCCAAAACGAAAATGAGTTGGACACTCCTCATCTATCGGAACAAAATTTGCAAAAGGAGCTATGTAGCCACTTGATATTAAGAACAAATATATTTACTTTGGTTATCTAAACATTAGCAGAAGCTATATTACTGCAGGGTTGTTTTTTCTCAGTAATCTTCTATAGGGTAACAATCTTCCAGAGTTGGTTTGTAGTAGAAAGCAATTAAAAAGAGCTTTCAGTTGGACATTAGCATCATCCCAATCTCATCTCCTAAGTTGGCAGGCTCGGAGTGAAGGCACCCGGCCGATACGACTTCACGTGGCCCTCGGCTGTCACTGATAACAACTGTATCTCATTATCCCCCGTGTGTCGGGGCCACGGAGGTAGTGGCAACCGTAAACACCATCCTCCTATCCCACCACAAAGGCCTGTACGCCGACAAAAGGCGCTCACTGAGCCTTGAACCCAAGCCAATTTCTCTGTTCTTGTTGCCATGCACAGCAGATGTCTGAGAGAGTCTATGGAAGGTTACTAGGTTCTTTTAAACCTAGTAAACATGGAGCTGGTGTCTTAAGGCATCTATAATCTGAAGTAAGTAGAGGCATTTTGTTTTTTTTGCCATTTGTTTTGTAAAGACCTTGTCAGGCAGGAATCACAGAAGCGAGTAAAAGACGATAGAAATGTGCAGGAAGATTCGTGGAGTTTGTTCTCTAAGGCATTCATCTTAAACTGGACAAATTTGAGTTTTATTTTAAGTGAAAATATAGAGTGAATACAATAAAATGTAACTAAAATAGAAAATTAATTTTAAATTATTCTCTCAGTAAGTTTGATGAATAATTTATTTTTTTTTACAATTATTCAAAGAAAAAATAAATTCCCCTGCTTGATGTGATGAAACAAAAGATGGTGGAACTGCAATATTTTCTTTTTTTAATGAGTGATTGTAGCAACAAGATTTTTAGTTACAGCCTATATTTTTCTTTCCATTATACAATTCTTTTCCCCAATTTTTCTATTCTTCCTCCTCCAATTTATTGTAATTAAGCACTCTTCCTTGATTAATTTAGACATTTTAATGATTTAAACTACAACAGAACCATACTTCCAATTAGTAGCAAAAACACCTTTAATAAATCCTTTTTTTAACTTGAATTTTTGGTTTATTATTATAGAGCTTGCAAACGTCTAGAGTTTAATTGTACATATTTTAATTAGGCTTTAACTTACCTTGTCTGCACAAAGGTGACTCAAGCAAACAAGCACCAAAGGAAATTCATGTTATGGACAATTGCAATCAGCAACTTGTGTCATGATGTTTTTTAAAAAGTAAAAGAAATTAATCATTACCAAGTGTGGTATCTTTGCTTTTATTAGAAAATCATATAGATTAAATGTTAATCATAGCTAGCTTCATACCAGGGTGTTTCTGCCAACATGCCAGATGGACCATTAATGAGAATAGCACGAGGATCTTAGTCTATACACGGATATGGAGATGCAACAACAAGCATAACACCACACTTGGCTTCCAAAAACTGTTATTTATTTAGACAAAAATAGTAAGAGATGATCATTGCACACATGCACATGTTTTTTTTTTCTCTTTTTTGCTGAAGTCAAAGAGTATGTGCTAAAAATGTGTGCGATCTCTGCAGTGTTGGATGAAAGCCTGTTTGTGGATGTTTTCACTGAGTGGGCTGCCACGAGAGACTTGGAAAAATTGGAGGCAACACCTGTCACACACATTCAGCATCAGATATTAACATCCGTCTTTTTTGCTGGTCTGCGAGGAAGAATAATTGCTCTTGTTTAAAAACCTGCCTATTAGCACTAACCAGGTTTCGCTGGACATCTGTCAGAGAGTCGACAGGCGTAATTGACTTCCATCCTATCCCAGTCGTCTGAGCGGAAAAGCAGGTCGGGACGGCGAGAGTTGCATCGGTTTGTTTTGGCTTTATCACGTGGAATTGTGCGAGATGAAAACGGCACACATATGCCCGAGCGTGGAGCTCAGTGGCATGTTATTGGCACGGTGTTTTCATCAGGTCTGATAACATATGTTTGGAACTCAGGAGGCTCTGGGCAGGGGGGAATAGCGCTGTGTTTGAAGTCAAACCGTCGCATTAAGCAGAGAGAAGCGGCACAGTTGTGTGGAGATGCTCTCTTGTTCAAAGGGATGGGAAAGGAACAGCTCCGGGGAGCGTCCAACATCAAGAGCTGACCCCGGCACCGTTTCCTCGCTACCTTCTGCCTCGCATCCCACAGCCGTATGCTGCGATTCCCAAAGACCGGCAGGCCCGTGCCATCTGGCCTCACATCGGATTCCCCGGACACATATTGGGAATCCAAAGTATGCCACCTCCCTGCCTTTCCCTTCCCTCTGTGCTCTCTCCCTCTGGGTCGTCTCTGCACCTCCACTTCATCCCTGCTTGAGTGCTGGCTCGAGTGGAAGGGGTCGGCTCTCCAAGCAATCCCAGTTGCCCTTTTCCTCTATAATCCTCTCGTGATGGGATCCAGGAGGAGCCCTTTAAATTCGGAGGGAAACGGTCAATACTTTTAAAGATGAAGGAAAATCCCCAGAGAGTTATCCACCAAGGCCTTAAAGTTGATTTTGGCTTAACCGCTGCTCATTAGACAGCATTCAGTTCTCGTTTTCCTTAAAAAGTCAAGATTTAGCATCACAATGTGGCATGAACCGAGTCTTGAACTTTGAAAAGACTTTTTACTCTGCTGCCCACTTCCAATTAGCTGCTAAATTTTTTCCTGTAACCTAAATAGACCAATACTTTAGCCAAAGTAAAGCATTAATCTCGTCTCCAAATAATCATTCTTCTTGATAGATTAAACCTTGGGTGCCCAAAATGCGGCTCTGGTCCCATTTGTGGCTCTCTGACAGATTTTGGGTGGCCTCAATGGAGCAAATCTGCCCTGCAACCTGAGGTAGTTGATGCAGGTGGTTGAAACTTTTTCAACTACTTTTTTTATAGATAAACAAAACATCTTTTTTATAGATAAACAAAACAACAGGTACATTTAAAGTTTTTCATTCATCTTAATTTTGGAGCAACTAAAACCACAAATATTCACCTAATTACACTCAAAAACAAATATTTCTTATCAGAAGAAACAATCAACCCCCAAAATGTAGAAATTGTGGGCCTTTTTTATGTTTTCATATCTATAATGATTTAGACATCTGTTTTCTACAAAAATCCACCTACTTTGTTCGTTTTAATAGCAGCTCAAATAAAAAGGTACCAAAAGTTGGTTTTGAAAATACCTTTTAAAAAGGTAATTTTTTTTTGTGGAGGTGGAAACTGATTGGTGAGCTTTAGGCTCCCTTCACCTCACGGCGTCTTATAAACCATACATGACATAAAAATTGATTGGCAGGCTCCCATCTTAGCTCCATTTTATGTGAAATTTTATTTTTCTTTGTTTGATCCAAACATCAGAAAGAAAAACACAGCATCCTTCCAAGTAACTGATTCAACTTCCTTTTGCTCATCTGAAAAAAAAACAAAAAGTATTTTTATACCTGAAGCTAGGACAAACCCCCACAGTGAGGCATCAATTTATTATATTATTGCCTTCATGTTGACCTGAGTACTGAAGCGTGATTGATGTTTCAAAAGGCAAACTTAAAAGTTTGATTTCTAACTGACTTTCAGTAATCAAGATTATTTATTTCTATTTTATTACACTTTTAATTTGATTTTATTCATTGTACTTTAGCATTATTTTAAAATTAAAATTAATAAACATTGAGCTTTGAATTTCATTGTATTTATTGTTTTCACCCCATTTGTTTTAACACTCAACAGGATTTTTGAAATTGTGCTTCTTAAATTTTTATATTTCCTTCCCATCATGACATGAGCTGCATTTCCTCAGTCTTTCAAACTGACATCACATTTATTAACTGTACATATCTATGCATGTATTTTCTTTTCTTTCCCATTTTTCTGTTTGTTAGATTAGATTATAGAGCGCTACCAAAATGATCGGACTTTATTTCCAGTGGGACTGGTTGAGTTATGAACATTAAAGTCATTTACAGTGGTTGATGGTTTGATTTGACAGCTTAACATTGTTATAGTACTCATTGGGTTGTTGTTTTTTTGGGGGGGGAACAATTCTCAATAGGCTGACCTCCTTTCAGAGCGCTGGTTGCAGTGAAAAAGTGTTGACAGACACACTCACAAAGGAAGAAGAGGCTCCAGGAAGAGAGCAGTGGTGGGCTGTGCAGCATGTTCTGTAGCACTGCCACAGATTTCACACTCCTTTTGTGCGTCTCCTTCTCTTCCTCTCCTCTGGGCGTCGCCGCAGTGGGAAATTCAATTCCCTAATAACTGGGGAATCAAAGTTGGACAGCACCACTGCTGCGACTCATAAAGGGAGCAGTGGAGTGGTTGGCCATTCATTCGTGCAGCCCCATTACAACGTGCACCAGATGGACACTGCACGTCACCATGTGACATCTCAAGACAGCCGCAGCCGCCTGCCTGCCCGCCGTGGAAAAGATGAAAGTTACGAGAAGGACGGGAGGCAGGTTGTGTCAAGCAGAGACAGATCTGATCAACAACTGCACAGAGATGAAATCAAAGTGGTCGAAGCATGTGGCGTGAGGCATCTGGTATTCTAGCAAGCAGAAGCTGGCGTGGTGTGCCAATACGTTTTAGGGGGAAGAGCCGCCTTCCCCCATTCAGTGGCCTCAAGCGAGTGGAGAGACGCTTCTTGGTGGTGTTTTAAATCCACATGGTGTTTTTTTTGTTTGTTTGTTTTTTTTTTATTGTCTTGACATGGAGGAGTCGGAAGAGGAGGGTGGATTAAAGCTAAACAGGAAGTGCATTTTTGTGGGTGAAACTGAAAACAGGCGATGAGACTAAATTTGTGGTTAGATTTTAATGAGAAGCATTTTCAGGTAATTTGGTCGTCAACGTGGTTTGTTAGCATAGCAATTTATATCTTACTTGTTTATAAGATTTGCTTTTACTTTTTTAATTATAAGACTCTTGGTGCCAGTTAAGGTCTTGCAATCTTGAGTAAAATTACCAGAGCTTCCACAAATTACAGTATTAAAGCAGCAGTATGCGACTATTCTAAATGTTTTTAAAAAATGTCTTAATATTCTTTAATTTGGTATCAAGCTCCTCTGCTTTACCTCCCAGGACTTGCTGTCCTCTGAACAAATATGCTGCTCAGTCAGAAACAACCAACCAGAGCCATGGGGAGGGACTTATTGCTGTCAATCATCCTCATGTACAACATTCAGGCTCTTCCTTGCTCTGTGGCATGCCACAACTGGTTCACCAGAATGGAGCCTGCCATGAAAGCTAAGGCTAGTTAGTCAATGACTGTGGATAAACAGTTTTTCTGGAATTGTAAGTTGTTTGTTGAGCAGCACATACATGAGAATGAGAGCGGTAGGACCCTCCTCCAGGCTCTGATTGGTTATTTTTGACCAGAATTGGTGCATTTCTTCGAATGACAACAGTAGATTAGGTAAGAAGTGGGGGAGCTCAATCACATTCCTTTCATATTCTGTCCCAACAAGGTGACAATAAATGTGCATTTGACGTGCTAATAGCCTATGACATTATTTAATACATGTAAAAATGCAGCTGAAAATTGATATTTGTTGTTTCTGTCCAAGTTAGTGTTTGAACTAAAGCACAGCTAGTTGCCACAGGAAATTAGAAAAGCAGCACATGAAAATTTCTGAGAGTCATCACTTCCTGAGAGATGTGCAATTCATTGGGATATGTTAAATAAAAACTCCTAGCATGTTTGGCTAAAAATGTTACAAGTACTTAAAAACAGCAGAGTTAGGGGGGGGGGGGGGGGGGGGGGGGGAATGGTTACGTCTGTTTGACCATTTTGTGTTTAATTTCTGTATTAGTGGTGTTTGCCTACTTAAACCAGTCGTACTAGATTCCAAATCTTTGGCATGTTTCAAACAGTATTTTATTAGAGAATAACAAAAAAAGTGAAATCTGTGACCTTCAAAAAGATGCCAGTGCTTTTCT